>BQNB010105281.1:0-23638 GCA_026074375.1 Tanacetum coccineum
GGGATATTGAAATGGAATACAATTTCCCATATGTACAAAGCCTTGACTTTGATTGTTGTTCCAATTCATAGGATAGAAGTTTTGGTGAATTGGTTCTCTAGAATTTCTTCTAGGTTGAGATGTGTTGTATCTTGGTTGAGAAAAGACATTTCTTCTAGGCGGAGGTGTTTTCGACCTAGACTCGGTTTTGACATATCCTAAACCGCTTGTGATGGTTTCAAAGATGGTTTCTTTGACTCTTCAATCCTATTATGTATTAGTTTCTTTCTAGTAATGACAAAATCCGATCTCGAAGACATGGATGGACTAAAAACGTATTCGGTCACTTTTTCAGCACCTGAGGGATTCACGGATCCAGGTATGGTAGATCCGTGCACCTTTATGGTGGATCCGCTTGTTGACGCTTTACTACTATCAAATCCTAGACCTATTTTACAACTAGATGACTTTTGATTACTTAACATTTCTTTTAGTGAATTAGCACTTTTATCAAATTTGACAAACTTAATTTGAGTTTATTTAAGTTTAGCGTTTTCTAACTTAAATTCTTGACACGATTCACATATAACATCGATCCCCTTATTTCTTTCAAGTTTCTTAATTTTCTCGTTTAACTCTAAAGTTTCTTTTTCTAAAAGGTCTCTTTTAGTTTTCAAAATTTTATTCTTGTTAATGATTTTTAAGCTAATTTCACATAAGTTATCGTATACTATTTGCATACTATCATTGTCAAGAGAAGAAGCGTTATCACTATAATAAGAAGAGTTAAGAGTTACCTCATTTGACGATTGAGCCATGAGACAAGTTTCATCGTTAGTTTTGTCCACGTCGTCATTTTTGCTATTGCTCCAAGAACCTCCAATGAAGGCCTTTTGATATTTGTTGCGAGGTGGTTTTGAACAATCGCCAATGAGATGATTTGGATCACCGCATCTAAAGCATTTCCGGTCACTCTTTCCTTTCTTCTCATCCCTTTGTCGGAATGACTTCTTTTCATCTCTTGGTTGCCTAACAAATTTACCATTTCTTCTAAAGAACTTTTTAAAGTTCCTTACGGCCATAACATATTCTTCGTCATCAATTCCGGATGTCGAAGTTTCATCATCACTAGACTCTTTCGTAGCTTTCAAGGCAATTGACTTAACTCTTTCCTTTTTGCCTCTATAGATTTCAGAATCTTTTTTCATGACAACTTCATGTACTTTTAGATTGTCGATAAGCTCGTCTAGGGCTAGTGATGACAAATCTTTCGATTCTTCAGTCGTCGTGACCTTTGCTCTCTATTTAGGATATAGAGCCCTAAGAAACTTCCTAACATAGTTCTTGCTAGAGAAACCTTCATCAAGAGCTTTAAGACTAGTAATAATAGTGTTAAATCTAGCAAAACCGCTATCAATAGATTCTTCTTCAAGGATAGCAAATTGTTCATATTGTTGAACAAGAAGATCATTTTTATTATCCTTTTCTTGGCTATTACCTTGATGTGTGATTAACAACGATTGCCAAATATCTTTAGCCGTTTTACACATAAAAATTCTTTCATATTCCTTTTTGGGTAAAGCATTATAAAGAACCATTTTAGCTTCATTATTGTTAGCAAATTTCCTTTTAAGATCGTCAAATTGTTCTTCAAAGGGAACAACCTCTAAAACTTGGGTAACTTCATTTTTGGCAACCGGTGAAAAATCACCATTCAAGATAATATGCCAAAAATCTAAATCTTTTGCTGTTCAAATAAGTTTAAGTTATCTATGTTTCCAATATAATAAAATGATCACTCTTCAAAAATGTGATGGTCTTGCATGGATTGCCCTTTCTAATATTTATCCGAATCCATAGACGATTCAATGCTTTAATGTACAATATACGGTTAATGTTCTCTTGGGTAACTGGCTTGATCACCTATTGTGGTAAATAGAAGGGGGGGGGGTTGAATAGTTTTTACCGTTATATTATTTAAAAATTAGATTGTCGACTTATGTGAATCCAAGAGATATGCACCAAGTTATATGTGATTAGCAAAGCAATAGTAATAAGTAATCTACAGAAGTATAATGACAAGCAGATATTATGGGATAAGATCAAAACCGATGACACAATGATTTATAGTGGTTCGAGCTACGGAGCTCATACTTCGCATTACTCCATTCCTAATTATAAATTACCCGCTAACCTTGTTGAGTGTTTATTCACTATGTCAACAAGCTCCTATTTGGGCGGAGAAAATCATACCGTCGCTTGCACCTTTTTCCGATACTAAGCTAAAATAACCGAGTTCTACTTCGAGTAGAACCATATCTAACACATATGTATATTGTAGGCTAAATTACCTTAACCTATCATACGAATATTGATAACACACACACACACTACACAAGACTATTCAAGATGAATGATTTATCACTAACGTGTTGACATCTAACTAAATATATTAAACTTGGAAGCTTGTACGTCTTCGTAGGTTCTTTACTAGAGAGTGGGATGAGTTGATCACTTGTAATGGATTATGAGACAAGTATAATGATCAAAGAATATGAAAAAGTTAAAAGATATGTGTAAAAATATTAAGAGTTGTCTAAAATAAAGACTTAATGTTGCTATTTATAGGCAACACTTTGAAATACAAATGTTGTCCCAACCAGCTGGGCGTGGGGATCTACGGATGCCTCTCGCATCTGCTTGGATGTCTCGTACCTCCTGTGGTTTTGGTTGGTTCCGTAGGAGGAGGGGGTACATCATTTGTACATTTTTTGATTAACCCCTACATCATTTACATAAATTTATTATTTTGTACTTAATGAATTTGTTGATTAGATTCTTCTAGAAACAAAAATGTTTCTTATCACTAATAAGGAAAGATCTTATAGATTTGGAAAGATTTAAAAAGATTATTTTCACTTATGGTTAATCTTATTTTGTCTTACATGATTAATATAACTAGCTTATAATTAATCATGTGTTATCCCAAATCAGTTGATTAGAAAGAGTTTATGCAAATGATAATATATTTCTTTGATCATTAACTATGTTTAATAATGTCATATTAATACCTTAAGTGATTTGTCGTCTTCAAGTAAACTTTCGATTAAATAACTTGTTTACGTAAACTTTTACGTAGTTCTGACATTATATTTTTATTATCAAAACATGAAGTACATTAAATATAAATATCGTTTTTGCGCGAATATTTGTATTAACAATTTAATATATATATATATATATATTTGATACTTTCACGATTCATGTTTTTATTATAGTATTTGATCTCCAAAAGGATGTATGTGACTATTAAATATATTTACTAATAAATTGACAAATATTTAAGTAATATAATAAATGTTAGTGTAATAAAAAAAGTTTTCACAGGTATTTTGAAAGGTTTAACCGTGAGTATTTTTAAATGGGCGTGACCGGTTTACCCACGATGGGCATACATTACCCGCCATCCACCCATCACCCGTTGGTGGGTTCTTTTTTTCACCCATGACCCATCAGTGGGTAAAAAATGACGGGATTACCCACCCATCACGATGCGGGTACCCGCGGGTTATTGGTTTATTCTCACCCGTTGCCATCCCTAATTGCGCATTAAAATGACCAAAATCTAAAATATGGTTCAAATATATTCTTTTACGGAATTACACATGCCACATTTTTCCAAATTACAATATCAATTGGTATAAACATGAAGAGAAAGGAGTTTTTGGACAAGAAAATCTATTTGTTACACAATAATTCAGAAATAAAAATGTTAACTCCAACACTTCAACAAAAAGGTAGATCCAGTCATCAAAGATACTCCTCTCCCATTGGCCAAAACAACAAACACCGGATCACACCACTTTCATTCACAACCGTCCGATCAAATCTCAAAAAACCACAATCCAACGCCTCACATAACTCCCCAAAATCCAAATATTCAAAACCTCCCGCCCACTGAGTCTCCCATTTCATATAAATACCCCCAATCCCCAAACCCCAAATCACACACTAAAAATCAACCCATTTAATTAATCAATCCTTTCCAAAACCCGAAATGGCTCGTACTAAGCAAACCGCAAGGAAGTCGACAGGAGGCAAGGCCCCAAGGAAGCAATTGGCGACAAAAGCCGCACGAAAGTCAGCACCAGCAACCGGAGGAGTGAAGAAGCCACACAGATTCAGGCCAGGAACCGTTGCGTTACGAGAGATCCGTAAGTACCAAAAGAGCACTGAATTGCTAATCAGGAAGCTGCCATTCCAGCGCCTTGTTAGAGAAATTGCTCAGGACTTCAAGACGGATTTGAGGTTCCAGAGTTCGGCTGTTGCTGCGCTTCAGGAGGCGAGTGAGGCGTATTTTGGGGTTTTAGTTTGAGGATACTAACTTGTGTGCGATTCATGCTAAGAGGGTTACTATTATGCCCAAAGATATGCAGTTGGCTCGTCGTATTCGTGGTGAAAGGGCTTAGGTTTTTAGTACTGTTGATGCTTCACTTCTTGTGAAATGATGTTACATCTGTTGTTGTTTAATGGTTTTATGTTTCTAGATGTATTTTGTTGTTTCGGATGTTATTGTGTAGCTGTTTAGTTTATGGTAATTGAAGTTTAATGAAATGACTTGTTTGAAATCTACATTTCTGTTATTTTGGTATTGTTTTTGATTTGTTGATTATGCATTTGTGTTTTATTGAAGTGGTATGGTCCGATTAATCTAATTGGTGTAGAACATTTGTGGGTTTATAGTCTTGGTTACATTGACATTCAAAATAGATTGATTGCACTCTTTGTGAAGTAGATTAGTTCATGTGATGACTAATAAATGGTAAAACAATTAGATTAATCAGACTCTTAGTGTAAGCTTGAAAGTTAGATTAATGGCGGTGTTTAGGTAAGTGTAACATTATAGGGTATGCATTCTTGTAAGTTCATCGACTTAAAAAGGACTAATTTGCTGTTGAACTTTTTCTTGTGCTCTCATTTTTTTCGTTCGACCAATATCTGATTGGGAGGCATTGTCTATCAAACCGACATTTGGTTGTTGCGGTGGTTGTGAATTGGCAAAAGTTGGATCCTGAACTATGTTTTCAGCTATCTGTTATTATCCCTCCTGACTGTCCACATTACTTGAGGATGGTGGGTTGTGGACCACTAGTCTAACTTTATTTTAAACTTGTAGATTTGATTAGCAAGCGATTGAACAATTGGTGGAGAAATTTGCTGCACTGGTTTTGTGGCGTATCAGCAAACGACTGAAGTGCTTTGTTGCTACTACGATACAAATACAAACATGCCTGCACAGACGACCCGTGTGTCCTGAACCAGCAATGATTTGGTTAGGAGGAGACGCAAGTTTAGACACACCATGTCTCAAATCAAGGGAAGGTGTTCTCAGCTAGCATAAACAAGCCTTCTAATGTATCAGTTAAACACAACATCTTGCAGACTTGCAGTAAACATATTGACGAGTCTTTTTTTTTGGTTACATTTAGACAAATGTGCCACATATCGGGCCTTGAGTTTAACTAGTTGGTTATTCGTACTGCACATCCGCTTTGTTTCTGAGTAGTGAGTACTGAATAATGATGATTTGTGCAGTAGACCAATTTATCTACTGAATGTGTAAATTTGGTCGTATTGATTATAATCCGTTTTATCTTTGTCGTTAAAGTTAGTTTTATTCTACTATAATGTTTTTGGTAGCTCTTATGAATTTGAAGTATAAAATGGTTTTGTTCAAATAGTTCGTAAATAAAGCTGATATATAACCGGAGAGAAGGGGAATTATTGTTGGTTCAGATCAGCTTACGAGTTGCTGATCATAATAGTTACCATGGATTACATACTCTTAGTAGTGGCAAGAGGTACGGAAGGAGGAGATTGTTGTTTTGGGTTATTCTCATTTGCTGCAATGTGTTCCATATGTATTGCTTTTTTCGGATTTAACATGTTCTTCCGTGATAGTTCAATCTCACATATCTTTTGTTAAAGGGAAGCAGCCAAGAATGTTCATTACTGTAGTTAATAAGAATTTCAATGATTCTTCAAATATACCATACCAGAATTAGCAAATGAAGATATTGTTTAGGTTTTAACATTAGGTTTTTAAAGACATTGTGTCCTGTGAGTGGGTAAATTTCAGGACATTTTGCACTGCCAAGGATGAAAATGTTTTGTGAAGTGGACTTGGAAAAGTCCCCTGCAGTTCTTACAAAATAAACTGTCCACTGATTAGTGAATCATTCGAAGCAAGAATTAAGCCGAGTTGCTAACTATATCAGCGTATATATAGTAAATTACCATCAAATGGTGTGGTCAATTATCTGTCTTGAGATAGTTGGTAACTATTATATCCGCGTATCAAAAGTTAGTACACATTCTGTGTTATCACAAAGGGGTAGTATAATGATGATGTGAATTCGTGTTACTTTTTTTTTCTTGGTAAGGTAAACTCTACAACTTATAAACAACTTAACATGTGAGAGGGCAGTACAATGGAGAGTTGTGTGCCGCGTTCGGGAATGATGAATCACATTTTAATCTTCCTAGTGGAACATGGGAGTTGCACTCGCAACCTCTTGGTTGATGATCACATACGACATACCGCTAGGCCAAAGGCCCACTGGTCACGAAATGTGATACTATCCGTCACACCAACTATAAATAAGAGAAAAAAACTAACTTACCATGTCGAGTTCAATCAAAACATTCTAAGTTTTAACTTCTTAAAGCATGTTGCTAAGATTTATTTGATAATAATACCAAAACTATATAACCATTCAAATACTGAAGGCTGGCTATATGCCAAACAAGTGAACAACCCAAATTTATTTCGGTTCGAACCATCTTTTTGGTAGCAGCCCCCCCCCCCCCCCCCCCCCCCCCCCCCCTATCCACTTCCTTCCTTTAATCCTCATCCTACACCTAAAAAACAATCAAATTCTAAAATTAAACTCGGGTTTATTATCATTCATACATTATATCAAACACTTAAGCCGCACAAAACCCGTCAACAATATGATATGTGATTCTTTTTTCAAAAATCAAAGACTAAATGTAATTTAGTCCCCACCTAAACACAAGACACCCGATTTCTCTTTTAAAGAGAGATTCGGGCAGTACTAGTAGTATAGGTGGAACTAAAATGCATTTTGAAGCAGATATGTAAAGTGTGGATGTTCATGTATATATAACTGCTTTTGGTTGTAACCTCCATCAATGTGGGATAACTATAAGAGCACAAGGTACAGTGCTGAGCCGTGGGAAAACGTGGTGTTTTTTTCCATAACACCAAAACACTCCATAACACCAAAAACACCCTCCATGGTTAACACGAGAATTTTTGGTGTTATGGGAACCCACTTTTCCCACTTTTTTTTATTCTTAAAAAAAACATATAAACTTAAATTTTAAATTTCATTAATTTAAATAAAAGATTACATAAACTTAAAAAAATTACATAAACTAAATAAGAAAAACATAAACTTAAATAAAATACGACAACAATTTAAAAATTAAAATACGTCGCCCGGGCCTTGTTTTTCAACTCCTCGATCTTCGCCGCGTCTTCCGGATTCATCCCGGTAGTGTCGAAAGTGAGAATCTTCAAATCTTCGTTTCTTTTTGGAATTTCGCAAACCGCAAGTCTAGCCGCTAACTCGCGATCCATTGATTCTTTTTCACTTCACGGTCCAATTGAATTTATTCTTGAAAAAATCCGGTTACCCTGGTTTTAGATGAACCGGAAGTAGCGGACGAGCTTGCCGAGGAACGTTGACTTTTTGACTTTCGTGGAGCCCCGGGTGGACGCGGTATAGCGTTGTCTCCAAACATTTCGGGCTCGTCTTCACCGGTTACCCGTCCTCGGGTTCTTCGTGCTTGTGTCGACTCGGGGTTTTGCCAATTATATTTATCTTTCAAATAAAGCCAAGCACTCCGATGACGAAACTTACCATCATTTTGATCACGAAACAAAGTGAGTACCCGGGTATACAAAGTTACTTAAAAGGTCGGTTTGGTTGTAAATCGCGTTAAACTTGTCAACATCACGATTCATCGATGTCCACTTACCCGTCAACATATTTTTATTTCGATCCTTAAAACCTTGTTCCGCGGCACGCGTGTTGTATGTCTTTAGAATTTTGAACCAAAAAGTATCTCTCGGTTGGTCACTCCCATTTCTTGGATCTTCGGATACTTCGATAAAACATTTCGCCAAAAGTTTTTCCTTCTCTTGGGTCCAAAAAACCCGATCGGTTTTAGTTTCCCGAGGTTGTTTGCCCCGAGCTTGTTTTTTGGCGAATGTTTTTTTCGGTTTTGTTTGTGTGATGGGACGACCTCGACCTCGTCCTCGTCCTCGGTGTCGGACCCCGGTTCTTGGGACGAACGGGGTGGGAATTGGGTTGGTTGGCTTTGTTGGGTTTGTTGAGGAATTTGTGTTTGTGATAAAAAAAATTGCTCGAGAGTACAATTGACAAACGGGTTTGGGCATTGAAAGTTGGCGAATGGGTTTGGGATTTGTATGTTGGGGCGTGTTGGTATTTGAGAGTTGGTGGAGTTGGCGGATGTTGGAGTAGCGGGATTAGACGAGGACGAAGAATTTTGCATGTTGTTAAAGAAGTCGTTTATCCAATTGTTTGGATTCGAATTCATATTGGGATCCATTGGAGGTGATAAAAAATTGGAAGAGATATATATAAAAGATTGGAAGTATTGGAAGAGATATATAAAAAATAGGAGTTGTATAGGGTATTTATAGTGTTTAAAGTGGGTATTTTTTGACCAAAACCCTTAAAAAAAGGGCTAGCTTTTTGAAAAATCCGCTGGCTAACGGTTAGTTTTATAAAAAAAAAAATTCAAAAAAAATTAAAAATAAAAATAATAACGCGAAGTGGGTACAGCGTTCGCGTTTCACGTTTTCCCGGACCACATGGCTTGGATCTCGGCGCCAGACCCCAAAACGCGAGTCGGGGTATGGTTTTGGCGTTTTCCCGTCGGGTTTTGGGCGATGGCTTGAGCCATGGCTCACCGTACCCTGAGCTCTAAGGGGAAATATTAGCTACAATTTATTATAGCTAATTGGCTACAATTTTAGGCTAAAATTATGGGTCCTTGAGTACTATTTGCGGGTTTCTGAATACTGTTTGTGAGCCCCTGAATGATTTCATGTGTATTTTTATTAGGGAATTGTAGCTAGTTAGCTGCAATAATTATAGCCAAAATATCCCCTACATATAACCCTTTTAAACATTTGTAAGTTTCAACATTTACAATATCTTCCCTCAAGTTGAATAACTTTTCAAGATCAGTATTTGAACACCAAATTGACCTTCTATAATACTTATTCAAGTATTATAGATTAATTGTAGTATTCAAGATTTCCATTCGGGCTTTTTAATTTTCTCTAATAAATTCATTTGGGCTTTTCCATTCTCAAGATGATTTTTCTAACACATACTCTTATTTTAAAAGAAAAACTAAAATGAAAAGAATAAAAAGGATTTCTAGCTATATATTTTAAATAGGGGGAGATTTTTAAAGAGAGAGGCTACTTTTACATATGCATATGATATTTTGAATTTGCTAACGACAACCTTAAAGGTTGTATTTAAAAGATCACATTTTACTACAATTACAACCTTAAACGTGTCTCGTGTGCTTGGGAAGCGCTTAGGCCACGTGGGGTTGAGGTTCCTTGGTATCGTGTTGTGTGGTATTCTCATTGCATCCCTCGAAACGCTTTTCACCTTTGGCTCGTCATGCGTCAAAGTCTCAAAACGCAAGATCGTCTAAGGCAATGGGATGTTGGTATTGTTACCAACTTAAACCTGCTTTGATGTGCATTTTGCGACTCTCAACCGGATACCCATGACCATATTTTCTTTGAGTGCTCATATTCTTCGCAGGTGTGGAATCTTGTAAGGACGCTTGCTGGTATGGACTTGGTTCAGCCACGTATGCATGATATTCACATGCATCTTCAGCCTATTGCGCATAGGCGTACGACAAAGAGTGCAATCAATATTGGTAGATTAATCTTGCAGGCAACGGTCCTTACTTCCTTATGGTTGTGAAAACAAATATCGTTGTTCAAGAACACTAAAGAAAGCCTGAAGGGGTACTTGAAAGCTATTATGGATACGGTAAGATTTTGGTTACCCAACTTGTCTTTCCCTCGTAGGAAAATGCCTACATCTTGAGAGCTTTAATGGTCACTGATGCTTCTTCTCATTTAGCCGTAAGAATGCATTTAGTTGGATGCTTTTGAATGTGGTCCTACGGTATTTGAAAGAAGCCAAACGGGAGCCCTAATCGAGACATGTACTCTCTTTTCCCATCCTTAAGGTTGTTCATATGGGTTTTTTCTTGGTAGGGTTTTTTAAGAGGCAAGCTCGGTTATGGCGGAGCATTTTTAGAATCCCATGTATGGTTGTCGTTAGATATTATTGGAAAGATTTAATGTAATTAGGCCATTTTATTATTGTTGTACCAACAGTTAGGGCCTAGTTTCTATTTGTGGCATGTCACAAGTCGCTTTTAGTGGTTGTTCAAGTTCGACTTGATGTTCTAAACTAAGAGGATAAAAATACAGAATAACAACCACAAAAAACATCAACAATCTGCGCGAGATAACCAAAATCAAACTCTCTCTCTATCAAAAAATGATCATACTAACACATAAATGAACTTAACCCTCACTAAAAACAAAATTTACCAGTTAACCCTTTACCAAAAAAAAAAACCATTCACCGAACAAAATAACATAGTTAGTTATATATCGCAGTTTTCTCGAGACTTTATTTCATTTTCTTCAAGATTGTCATCCAATGAAAATCATACTTAAGTGATAGTGTAATGAAACCATTTAATTGCATAAACCCTTAGAGTTGTTGTTAGCAAAACAAAAAATTCTTTTAAAGTAGTTAAACAATATCAGTTATATACTATTGGGGCTTTGCCCGTGTGATATCACATCTATAGAAACATTTAGTTGATAGGGTAAGGCTTTGAGAAAACAAGTTAGGAAATTGCCTTTTCAGAGGCTTGTTAGAGAAATTGCAGGATTTCAAGATGGATTGTTGAGTTTCCAGAGTTTGGCATGTTTGCGTGCGCTTCATGGAGGTCGATGTGAGGGTCGTATCTTTGGTGGGTTTTTGATTGAGGATACCAACGTTGTGTGCGATTGCATGCTAAGAGGGTTACTATTATGCCCAAAAGAATACAGATGGCGGCGTCGTATTCGTGGTGAAAGGTGCTATGGAATATGATTAGGTGTCAATGCTGTGAAATGATGTTTGATAAGTCGCTATTCAATGGTTTTAGTTTTATGACTGCATTATGCAGGTTTTGGATTTTGATGTGTAGCTGTTTAGTTTGTGGAGATCTAAGTTCAATGAATCTACTTGAATTTGAAATTTATATTTTTGGTCAACTATATACGCACGCATACTACTAACATACCGACACCAAAAAATCAGACTCTAAGCGCGTCTCTTATCTCAATACATATCACCTGAAAGTGAAGAACAGCACCTTTCTCTCAAACTAAAGTCCGGTCTGTATAATTGGGTCTAATGAACTCTTTCACACAATCATATACATCAAGCGTCATATAATAAAAATCACTACGCAATTCACTTCGTAACACGAAAATAACTCTCCCAAAACAAATCACACATTAAATAACATAATGAACTCCCTTCACAACACTAATACTCACTAGTATCTGACGAGCAACTAAACCTTGATTTGCTATGACCCCTTGAACATCTTGTGGTGGGCTAATATTTCAATTTGGAAGCACTGTTTATCAATCCGACATTTGGTTTTGGCGGTGGTTGCGAATTGGCAAAAGTTGGATCATGAACAATGTTTTCAGAAGTAGTGACCCACTTGTTTATTGGCTATTTGTTTTAATGTGTCCACATTACTTGAAGATGCTAGGTCGTTGACCACTAGTCTAACCATAATTTTAAACTTGAATACTTGTCTAGCAAGGGTTTAAACTATTGGTGGAGAAATTTTGCTGCACGGGTTTGGTGGCGTATCAGCAAATGACTGAAGTCCTTTGTTGCTACTACGATACAAACCTGTACGTACGGACGACCCTTGTGTCCTGAACCAGCAATGCTTGGTTAGGAGGAGAAGGAAGGCTGTGCAAAGAGTTATATAACTCTTGGGGACTTGTTTTGCCAAGTCCCCAAAAGTTATTTAACCACAAGGACCAATTGTGTAATGAAACAATAAACCATGAGGGGCCACTTTTGCCAAAACCACAAAACTTCACTCTGTTATACCTCTAACTCCTTTTCCCGCTCGTTTTTCCCTCCCAAACAACTCACGGGTTGTTTAACCCATGTTTACCCTGTGAACCTTCACCACCTCCATGGATAATCAATTCCCCCCTCCTCCACTACCTTTCCCAGTTACAAAGGTGCCAAGTTGGCAATCCCACACCTCCCAAGACCTTGTTCGACGGCCAAGATGGATTTTTGATGAAATTGGAGGGCTAAGATGCGTTTGCTTCTCCCCCTCTCACACAACTAACACAAGGGCTCTCTATAAAAGCTGTAGAAGACACAAGAACAAATAGCAAGTTTTAATTTCAGTTTGTAGTTTTTTTTTGTAATATTAAGCATTTTACTTTCAAGTTTTTTAAAATAGCTTTAAGCTCTTGTACTTCATCAAATTAGCAATAACAATCAGTTTACAAGCTTCTTGTGTTCTCTTACTTCAATTTGAAGTGATTTTCATCCAATAAGCTCTAAATAAGCTCTTTTGAGCTTATTCTTGTTATTAAGCTCAAATTCAGTTTTAAACTTTGTAAAAGTTTCTAAAGACTGTTTTTAGCTCATTTAGTTTAAAAGTTTTCATTTGAGTTCAAATTTAGCTTAAAACTTGTTATAAGCCCTTTCATACTGTTTTAATTTGAATTCAGCTCATAAATGTCCATTTGAGTGCATTTTGGAAGCTATTTGAAGTAATAAGCTCCCAAGAGCTTATTGAGCTTTTAAGCTCAGGTTTAGAGGCTAAGGGGCCATTAGGACAGGCTTTTTAGGCCACTCACTCAGAAAGAGTGGCCTTGGTTCTGAGACAACAAATCCCAAGGTTTCAATTCTCAATTTCCATTTAGCTTAATTTTTAGCTTTAGACACTAGCTTATTTGCTTTTATTCTTTTCAAACATGTTTATTTAGGTTTAATATCTAGCTGTTTTCAGTTTTCATTAGGTTAAACTTATGTAATCTTAGTTTATAACTTAAAATTGTCATCTTAGTGCAAAAAGCTAGTAGAGAAACTAGCTTATTTTTCTTAATAAGCTAGGACTTTTAGTTTTAAAATAGTTTAAATAGGTAAAAATAAGTAGAAGTAGATAAAAGGTTTTTAAAGTTTTAGCTTCAAAATGGATTTTAAACCCACTGTGGTTTGACAGTTTTCAAGTAAAGGGGTGTTTGGCATAAGCCTAAAAATGGGTCAAATTGGTCTTGGCATGGGTTATGGCCATGAGGTTGGTTTTAGCTTAAGTTGTTAAGCTCATATAAGCTGTTTTTAGAAAGTTTACAGTTTTAAAATAGTTTTCTAAAGTTTTTAAATCCATTTTCATCACTGTGAGGCTTTTAAGAAACCCACAAGTGCTTATTTGATTAAGCACTTGTAGGTTTAAGTTTTAGCATTAAAAGTTTGTGTTTTGAGTGTCCAAAAAGGCTGTCAAAAGCCTCTTGTCTTTGGACTTTGGTAAGTCAAAGTTTACCCAAGTCTTTGTGTCACAGTTTTAATAAGCCCCAAACACCTTTTTCACAGTCAAAAATAAGCAAGTAAAATTGATTTTCAAAAGCTGAAAATTGGTGCACAAGCCCCTTGGCTATAGCACTCAATCTGTTTGAGCTTATTTGTGATTTTAGAGCTTATTTGACAGCTTAAAATAAGCTGCCAAATAAGCCCTTGAGATTTGCCTTAAAGCTCCCCTGGTGCAAAGGGGGAACTTTAGGCTTATTGTTCTCAGCCTTTAAGCCAATTTAAGCCCAAGTTATTGGCTTATTTTAAGAGTCTATAAGCTCTTAAATAAGCCCTTAAAGTTTCAGCCCTTAGGAAGCTTATTTGGTTGCTTATTTTTGAGTCCAAACCTTGCATTTGACTGTGTGTGAGTCCCTTAGGCTGAGGGACTGCTTAATTTTCTTCTTGGCTTATTGAGCTTATTTTATAAGCTCAATTGTGTCCCTTTCAGCTTAATTTGTTAGTTTGATAAGCTGTGTTGAGCTTATTCCCCTTTCCTTGTGCTTTTTGAGCTTTTTAAGCCCAAATTTACACCAACAGTACTAACCTCCAAGTTAGTACTGTTGTGGGTTTAAGCCACACTTTTGCTTATTGAGCTTATTCCATAAGCTCAAAAATTGTTTCCTAGAAGCTTTTCAGGTTAAGTTAATAGTATAGTTTGCTTATTTCCTTTTTCTAGCTTACTTGTCCTAGCTTTAAGCATTTTTAGCCTCTTTAAGCTTTATTTAAGCTTTTCTGGCATAATAAGCTTCCCACAGCTTATTAGGCCTTAAGCCTTTAGACTTTTTAGCTTATTTAAGTTAGTTTAATTCCCTTTTGCTTATTTTAAACCTTAGCTTAGTTTATTAGACCATAAGTAGCAAAAAGACTTAGCATTTTTAGCTTTAAAGCTTCTTAAGCTTTCTGTCAAAATCAAGCTTATTTTTAAGCTTATTCTTTGGATAAAAGTTCTAGTTGCTTTCATTAAAGTTGTTAAGAATAAGCTCTTTAACAACTTTCATGTTTTGAGTTTAAGCTCATTTTCACTTTTTCAATAAGCAAAAATAAGCTAGTAGCGTAGGGTTTGTTTCGTATTTTTCTTAAACTTCAGGGGCACCCGTTTGTACTATAGTATAAATTTCCTAAAGTTTACCCGCCTACCTTTTAGTTTCATTTCTTACCATTTCTACCCTAGAGTTTTAAAAAATAAAATAAAAGGGGAAGACACTTGGTCCGGGTGAGCAAGACTCGAACCCGGGACCAAGCGGTACATCCCCTTTACACAACACACTCTACCACTGCGCCCTTGGGTCTTTTTCGTTATAGACCCAAGGTGCTTGGTATTTAATTTAGTTAAAAGTTTATTTAATTCATAAAAAATACAAAAATTATAAAAAAAATATTTTGCTTTTTTAGAAAATTTTATTTAATCACCTAGTTTGTAGGAAAAATATAAAATTTTTCGTAGGGTCATTTTTATAACTTTTCCTTTTTTAAAGAACGGGTCCGGGTGCGGGATTTTGTTTTGACTCGTTTTTGGGTCAAACGAACTCCGTTTTCGGTCTAGTCTTTTTCATTCTTCGTTATTTGGTCCATAGAGTAGTTTAGAAGCAAAATTTTCTTCGTAGGCTTATTTTTAAAGATTTTAGGTTTTCCCCCTTTTGTTCGGGATTCGGGCCTTCGTTTTCTAGTTTAATTTCATAATTTTTAGGTTTTTCTTAAACGTTTTTATTCGTTATTGTTTAATTTGACTTTTTCAACTTCCCAAACTCATTCCTTCCTTCAAACTCAAATCTTCGATCGTATCGATTTACCATTCCAGCCTCGTTGGGGATAAACGACCCGGGAAAGCTCTATACTACTTCTCGGTTTTACTGATTGTGTTGATTTTTACACTTAGATATATATTTTATATTTTAATATATATTATATATATATTTAGTGTAAACTTAGCCAATCAACAACCAAAAAGTATAACCTAAATTTTTGTTGTATGTGAACTCCCCACCAATTTAAAGGTTGTGGGTTAAGCCTTGCTCGAGGCATTTGTGAGATATATTATAAGATATGCGGTATAGGGAGTGAAAAAATTACCGTTAAAAATATCATAATAAGAAAAGAAAATTGTATTATAGATGAAAATATTTTAGAAAATGGGATCGGGGGAACTGATACGAAAAAGATGCACACAATAGGGGCATGGTGAGTGGAATAAAGACTCTTACGGTTTAAATGTTTGATATAATGTGTAAATGATAATAAACTCGAGTTTAATTTTGGAATTTGATGTTTTTTAATTTTTTAGGTGAAGGCGGAGGATTAAAGGAAAAAAGTGGACACTGAAGAGAGGCGAATTTTTGAGGAAATAAATAAGAATATCATTACAGGGTCATGAGCGTACCCATATGGGGTTAACACTCATCATGATGGTGCATACACCAATTATTTCTTATACTGGTTTAATATTTAGTTTTGTTTGACCCGTATTTACGTTTGATAGTGCATTTATGATTAGTTTAGAAGTTTGGCTAAACAAAATTGATGTGGTTGACTCATTTAGAAATGATATGAGAGTTTTTTTTTTGATAATTGCTTAAAAATTTATTATACTTGTCACTTTTTGTTATTATGTATATTGAACTTTTTTTTTCTTATTATTTGTATTGAACTTTCAAATTTTGACCTTTCTGTGTATTTTGTCACTATTCTGGCCATGTAAATTGTAAAATGACCATTTTACTCTTCGAATTTTGAAAAAAATAAGGGTAAAATGCTCACAAATACACAAAAATGTCGAAATTTGAAAGTTCGGTACATACGATGAGAAGAAAAAAAATTCAGTACGCACAATAACAAAAAGTGACAAGTATGATACATTTTCAAGCAATTAACTTTTTTTTTTGCAAACTTATCTTTTATCATTTGATCATTTTTATGTAGTAAATCTAAACCGTTTTTCAAAACTTGGTTTTTTTGCATATAGCAACGGATGTAGCTGCTCGATCGCTAGATATTCCAAATGCTGAAATTGTAGTTGATATTCCCGATGGTGCACTGGCGCATTTTACTATCGTATTTTACATAATCATCTAAATTACATTTGGTCTTAGATTTTTGAAAATAAAAAGTAACATATCATATGTTAATGGGTTTCGTTAGCAACCAATGGAACCGATACCAAATAAATGGTTCGAAGTTCGAACCAAAATAATTTGGGTTGTTTAGCATATAGCCGGCCTTCAGTATTTAGATGATTATCTAGTTTTGGTATTATTAAATCTTAGCAACATGCTTTAAGAATTTAAACCTTAGAATGTTTTGATTCAACTCGACATGGTAAGTTAGTTTTCTCTTATTAATAGCTAGTGTGATGGATAGTATCACATCTCGTTACCAACGGCCTTTTTTGGCCCTAAGCCGGTATGCCTGATGTGAGGGGAGGACTCGTCAACACAAGATGTTGCAGATGTTCACTCTATATGTTCCACTAGGAAGAACTGAAAAGTAATTACATTTTGTGATGTCTGCATCTGTTGCATTATCACTGGGAAAGTCTTGCGGTCCTGCATATACATTTACATAAACCTATGAAATTCACCAACTTTATGTTGACGTTTTTAAATGCAATGTTTTTCAGGTCATTAAGCACGAGGTGCGAAGGATACATTGGTGGTTATATTATGAAGTCATGCATTAAAGATTTAGTCGCATTACATTTTGTGTATCTGTTATGGGCTGGAAATCTTTATAATAATAACAAGTAAACAAGTAAAGCTTCGGGCTTTTGTAACACATACTTTATTAAATCCAATGTATCAGTTTTAAATGACTTTTTGGTCGTTCTTATATTATCTTGTGTTGTTGATCTGAGAAGTAACACGCCCCGGACCCTTATTCCGCTGCGACCTAATTTGGGGGTGTTACAGAGTTATTATGGAGGCTTTGGATAAATTTAAAAATACTTCAGGGTTGGTTCCTAGCTTACCCAAGAGTACGGCTTACTTTCTAACGTTCTCAACTATATTAAGCTTGATATTCTTAATGTTCTTCCCTTTGAAGAAGGTAAGCTTCCGGTTAAATATTTGGGAGTTCCTTTGGTTTCTTCTAGCCTTATCTATCGTGACTGCAAGGAGTTGGTTGAGAAAGTTAAGAGTAAGATCAATGACTGGAAGAATAAATTTCTTTCTTTTGCTGGTAGGGTTCAAATTGTGTAGTCTGTGCTAGCCTCTATGCATATCTATTGGGCTTTCGTCTTTATTATTCCTTCTCGTATTTTGCTCGACTTAGAGCAATTAATGCGTGGTTTCATTTGGTGTCAAGGGGATATGTGGAAGGGTAGGGCTAAAGTTGCTTGGAATCTGTGTGTTTACCCAAAACTGAAGGCGGCCTTGGTCTCAGGAAGCTGAATGTCTTTAATAAGGCTCTTATCTTAACCCACATTTAGAGCATTATTTCCCTTAAAGAATCCCTATGGGTCAAATGGATACATGTTTATAAGCTCCGTGGTCGTAATTTTTGGGATCTTCCTTTGAGTGGTAATATGTCATGGGGATGGAGGAAGATTCTCCAGGTTCGCCCTCTGATTCGTCAATTCATTTGGTATCGTCTTGGGGAGGGTAATACGGTGTCTGCTTGGTTTGATCGGTGGTGCTTGTTAAGTCCTTTATCGCATCTAGTTACCCCCCGTGATATTCATAGGGCGGGATTTAATATGGCTTCTAAGGTTCATGATATTGTTACTAATGGGAGCTGGAAGTGGCCGAATGAATGGCGTCTGAAATACCCATCTCTTTATACGATCACAGTTCCTTCTCTTGTTCCTAATTCGTTGGATCAGATTGTTTGGAAAACCCGAAATGATATGGATTCTGGTTTCTCGGTGGCTACTGTTTGGGATTGTATTCGGCCTAGAGGGGCCGAGATTGATTGGTATAATTTGGTGTGGTTCTCTCATAATATTCCTCGGCATTCTATTCATCTTTGGCTGGTGATTCAACGGAAGCTGAAGACTCAAGATAAACTGAGGCAATGGGATGTTAGTAGCAATACTAACTTAAACCTGCTTCAGTGCCCCTTATGCGAGCGTCAACCTGATTCTCATGACCACCTTTTCTTTGAATGTATTTTCTCTTTGCATGTTTGGCATCAAGTACAGTCGTTTACTGGCGTTCCTAATATGCCTTCTTCCTTGGATATGATTGTGAACTTGCTTTCTCCCGGGGCTCGGAAAAGATCTGCTAGAAGTATTATTGTTAAGCTTGTGTTTGCTGCTTCTTGAACGGAACAATAGGCTTTTTAAGAACCAGAAGAGAAGAGATCTGAAAACCAACTTATTGAAGTTATAAAGTCTACCGTTCGTCTCAAGCTCCTCTCATGTAAGTTTAAGAAGACGAAGAACGTAGAGTTTTTCTTGCATCTTTGGAAGTTGCCTAGGTCCCTAATCCGATCTACTCATTGATGGCTTCTGATTCTTATGCTTGTTGGATGAAGTGGTGGTTGTCTAGTGATCCTATGGCTCGTGGTAGTGTCTATGACTTTGGTTATGTGCTGAGAGTGGAGTGCCAGGCGAGAGCTGTACTCTTTTTTCCTTCTCCAAGGTTTTTCCCACTGGGTTTTTCTTGGGAAGGTTTTTTAAGGAGGCAGTCTCAAATGATGTCTTATTATCCTAGTATGCAGTTTTGGGTTGGTTGTGGCGATTCTTGTTCTTTAAAGTGGTTTCTTCCTATTGGGGTGATTGTTAGTGTAGTTGGTTAGTTTGCGTTCTGTGGCAAGTCACATGTGCTCTAGTGGGTGTTCAAGCTTTGCTTGAGGTTAATGTGGTACTTCAACCACATTCTATTGTACTTTTCTGTTTAATATATTTTACCGGGGTAATCCCCTTTACCAGATAATTGACCACACCATTTGATGGTAATTTACTATATATACGCTGATATAGTTAGTAACTCGGCCTAATTCTTGCTTCGAATGACTTAACTAACCAGTGGACAGTTTATATGGTTACGTTTTCTAAGAACTGCAGGGAACTTTTCCAAGTCCACTTCATAAAACATTTTCTTCCAAATATAAGTCCTCGGCAGTGAAAAATGTCCTGAAATTTACCCACTCACAGGATACAATGTCTTTAAAAACCAAATGTTAAAACCTAAAACAATATCTTCATTTGCTAATTCTGGTATGGTATATTTGAAGAATCATTGAAATTCTTATTAACTACAGTATTGAGCATTCCTGGATGCTTCCCTTTAACGAAAGATATGCGATACCACGAAAGAAAATGTTATATCCGAAAACAGCAATACATATGGAACACGTTGAAACAAATGAGAATAACCAAAACAACAATCTCCTTCTTCCATACCTCCCGCCACTACCAAGAGTCTGTAATCCATGGTCACTATTATGATCAACAACTTTTAAGCTGACCTGAACCAGCAATAATTCCCCTTCTCTCCGGTAATATATCAGCTTTCCTTACAAATTATTTGATCAAAACCATTTTATACTTCAAATTCATAAGATCTACCAAAAAGATTATAGTAGATAATACTATCTTAACTTCAAAGTAAACGGATATATTCAGATAAGACCAAATTTACACATTCAGTAGATAGATTGGTCTACTGCACAAATCATCATTATTCAGTAGATTAATTGTCAAAGCCACCCAAAATAAGCTACTTCATATTGATACTCAGAACTTGGAAACAGAGCGGATGTGCAGTTAGGAATAACCAACTAGTTAAACTCAAGGCCCGTTATGTATGGCACATTTGCCTAAATGCAACAAAAAAAGACTCATCAATTTGTTTACTGCACGATTTGCGTTTAACTAAAATTTATAAGGCTTGTTTATAATAGCTGAGATCTCAACATCTTCCCTTGATTTGCGACATGGTTTGTCCAGCCTTCCTTCTCCTCCTAACCAAAGCATTGCTGGTTCAGAACACAGGGGTCGTCCGTACGTACAGGTTTGTATCGTAGTAGCAACAAAGGACTTCAGTCGTTTGCTGATACGCCACCAAACCCGTGCAGCAAAATTTCTCCACCAATAGTTTAAACCCTTGCTAGACAAGTATTCAAGTTTAAAATTATGGTTAGACTAGTGGTCAACGACCTAGCATCTTCAAGTAATGTGGACACATTAAAACAAATAGCCAATAAACAAGTGGGTCACTACTTCTGAAAACATTGTTCAGGATCCAACTTTTGCCAATTCGTAACCACCGCCAAAACCAAATGTCGGATTGATAGACGGTGCTTCCAAATTGAAATATTGGCCCACCACAAGATGTTCAAGGGGTCATAGCAAATCAAGGTTTAGTTGCTCGTCAGATACTAGAGATAAAAGTCCTTACAAATGTTTGAACTTACGAGAATGCATAAACTATAATTTTAAACATACCCAAACACCCCATTAAGGTCCTTCACCACTTCAATAAAACACAAATGCATAATCAGCAAATAACAAAAATATAAATTTCAAATTCAAGTAGATTCATTGAACTTAGATTTCCACAAACTAAACAGCTACACATCAAAATCCAAAACAGCAAAATACGTCTAAGACATAAAACCATTGAATAGCGACTTATCAAACATCATTTCACAGCATTGACACCTACTAAAATACCTACGCCCTTTCACCACGAATACGACGCGCCAACTGTATATCTTTGGGCATAATAGTAACCCTCTTAGCATGAATCGCACACAAGTTGGTATCCTCAAACAAACCCACCAAATACGCCTCACTCGCCTCCTGAAGCGCAGCAACAGCCAAACTCTGGAACCTCAAATCCATCTTGAAATCCTGCAATTTCTCTAACAAGCCTCTGAAAAGGCAACTTCCTAACTTGTTTTCTCAAAGCCTTACCCTATCAACTAAATGTTTACGATAGATGTGATATCACACGGGCAAAGCCCCAATAGTATATAACTATATATGTTTACTACTTTAAATTTTAAGATTTTGCTAACAACAACTCTAAGGGTTTATGCTATTAAATGGTTTCATTACACTATCACTTATGAATGATTTTCATTGGAGGACAATCTTGAAGAAAATGAAAAAGTCTCGAGAAAACTGGATATAGAACTAACATGTTATTTTGATCGGGTGAATTGTTTTTTTTTTGGTAAAGGGTTACCTGGTAAATTTGTATTAATCACAGAAACAATAAGTACAATGGAATGTGGCTGAATACCACATTAACCTCAAGTCGAAACTTGAACAACCACTAAAGGCGATTATGACATGCCACAATCGAAACTAGGCCTAACTGTATGAGTACAACCAATAATAAAAAAGGCCTAAATTACATTAAATCTTCCAATACTATCTAACGACCAACCATACATAGGGATATAAAATGCCCCAACGAGCTTGCCTCCTTAAAAAACCCTCCCAAGAAAAACCCATTATGAACAACCTTAAGGAGGGAAAAGAGAGTACAACTCTCGCTTAGGGCTCCCGTCTTGGCTCTTCAAAACGTAGACCACCTTCCAAAGCATCCGACAAAAAGCAATTCATATCGGCATACATGAGAAAAAGCATTAGTGACCATAAAGCCTCAAAGATGTAGGCATTTTCCAACGAGAAAGCAGTTGGGTAACCAAAATCTTACCGTAACCATAATAGTATCACGTACATCTTCAGGCTTTCTTCTAGTGTTCTTGAACAAGCGACTATTTCGTTCCAACCATAAGAAGTAAGACCGTTGCCGCCAAGATTAATCTACCAATTGCACTCTTTGTCGTACGCCTATGCGCAATAGGCTGAAGATGCATGTGAATATCATGCATACGTGGCTGAACCAAGTCCATACCAGCAAGCGTCCTTACAAGATTCCACACCTGCGAAGAATATGAGCACTCAAAGAAAATATGGTCATGGGTATCCGGTTGAGAGTCGCAAAATGCACATCAAAGCAGGTTTAAGTTGGTAGCAATACCAACATCCTATTGCCTTAGACGATCTTGCGTTTTGAGACTTTGACGCATGACGAGCCAAAGGTGAAAAGCGTGTCGAGGGATGCAATGAGAATACCACACAACACGATACCAAGGAACCTCAACCCCACGTGGCCTAAGCGCTTCCCAAGCACACGAGACACGTTTAAGGTTGTAATTGTAGTAAAATGTGATCTTTCAAATACATATGTAAAAGTAGCCTCTCTCTTTAAAAATCTCCCCCTATTTAAAATATTTAGCTAGAAATCCTTTTTATTCTTTTCATTTTAGTTTTTCTTTTAAAATAAAAGTATATGTTAGAAAAATCATCTTGAGAATGGAAAAGCCCAAATGAATTTATTAGAGAAAATTAAAAAGCCCGAATGGAATTCTTGAATACTACAATTAATCTATAATACTTGCATAAGTATTATAGAAGGTCAATTTGGTGTTCAAATAATGATCTTGAAAAGTTATTCAACTTGAGGGAAGATATTGTAAATGTTGAAACTTACAAATGTTTAAAAGGGTTATATGTAAGGGATATTTTGGCTATAATTATTGCAGCCAACTAGCTACAATTCTCCAATAAAAATACACATGAAATCATTCAGGGGCCCACAAATAGTATTCAGAAACCCGCAAATAGTACCTAGGGACCCATAATTTTAGCCTAAAATTGTAGCCAATTAGCTATAATAAATTGTAGCTAATATTTCCCCTTAGAGCTTAGGGTACGGTGAGCCATGGCTCAAGCCATCGCTCAAAAAGCGATGGGAAAACGCCAAAACCATACCCCGACTCGCGTTTTGGGGTCTGGCGTCGAGATCCCCAGCCCAAATGGTATGAAAAAACGCGACGCGAAAACGCGAGACGCGGTATATAATTTTTTTTTTTGTGTTTTGTGTGTTTGTTTCTTTTTTTGTTGTGATGTATATTTTTATGCGTTTTTATGTTTC
>BQNB010105282.1:2599-23638 GCA_026074375.1 Tanacetum coccineum
TGAGAATTGAGCTAACTTTGTTTTGTGTATTTCCCGGTTTTGCGACAATGTACCTGGATTGTGGAATCTTTATACCCATAAGAAGATTTTAATGTGAAATGATTAATTGGATTCTGACACGCGTTGGCTAGTTTTCCGTAGGAGAATATATTAGATACCTATAAGTTGACTCCTTTGTCCTTTATGAACCACCCTTTGGTTGTTGCTCGTGTGGTTTGTTTAGTTACGTAATTGTGCATGATATGAAGCCCTTTAAGCTTTTCATGTGTAAATGATTGGTTTGTGACATGAATGCCGTAGGCAAAAGGGTCAATATGTATTGGTTCAACCAAGGTTTTTACCACAATCAGTTGTTCACCTGGGGATGGTAAGTTGATGATTATACGATGACATAACCTAGATGTCTTTGAGTATCCAGAGTTCGTTTCTCGAGGCACTCAGCTCTCTTATATTTGATTCATCAAGTCATTCACTACCTTTACCCAGACCAATTTAGGATTGACCATATGTATCTTTATATCATTCCTGGGTATAGAAAGCAAGATTGGAAGGTCAATAGCCTCTATACCTTGTTCTTGGTCTCCCCACACTCTTTGTATGCCATGGACGAGAAGAACACTTTTTATCAACTGATAGATCAAGCACTTGGACAGTTTTTTCAAAGGAAAAGAGAGAAAACCATGACTTGAGAAGTAATTTGACGTACATAATATTAATGTGTAGAGCACTACAAAGCTTTTTTAGAAGAAGTGACGTTGGTTAGATGGACTCCATACCTTTATGACGTACCAGCTCACATGCAAATTGGAAGAAAACTACCAAGAGCAACAAATAAGTTGGATACGCTCACACTATTTTAGGCAATGGTCTATGATCTTTTTCTGTGTGGATGTTTACGCTTCTTGTGCAGTCAACCCCATACTGGTACCCTTTGTCAGTTATAATTCATGACCCTGATGTTATAAGTGGCCGTACCGCCACCCTTTTTGCAGTCAATTCTCAACATCACTAGAATTAATTGATGCGTTACTCCAACGTGCATTTCATTCATCATCATTAATGTCAACACTAATAATTATCTCTCGAGAGATTTTCTAAAAGCATATTTTAGTACGGATGCTCTTATTTCCACATATGTACTATAAGAATGCTTATGGACATGTCATGATACGAGCGCATGAAAATTGACTTTGAAGCAACTAAGTAGTTTTCTTTCATGTATGTATTACAACGAACATTTGTAATTTCAGAAGCAATTGATTTTGAAGCCTCTTTAGAAGCAATAAGATATATTGCATCGTCCATGCGAAGGTTTTAGTATACTCGTAGTATCTAGAAAACTATATCTAATTCTGTTATTATATTCTTTCATTCAAAGGAGTCACTTTCTTGGAAAAGACTGGAAGAAATGGGATTCGAACCCATGCATGAGGGCATTGTATCTTAAATTAACGCCTTAGCATTGTATATATTTATTTATAATATAATTGTTCTTTTCATCAGTTAAACACACATAAACAACTGAGTTGAGAAATTCTTTAAGCCAATTTAAATTAAAACGGAACTAGTAATGTCAATGCTCTCATACTTCAGATTGCTTGGAAACAATGTGATGCTTGACTGTATAATATTTAATTTATAATACCTAGTAAATCTTGTTATCTGATGCTGTGCTTAATCGTTTTTTATTTGTTTATCCATGAAGCTTGTATAAAAGAACTACAATGTGATATAGAGGTTTATTGGTATATTTTTTTGCCTTATGGGAACACTGCTTGACTAAACTAATCTTAATTATCAGGTCAGCTGTCAGAAGATCATCAAAAGGAAATATTATTGGCTATAACATAGAAGCTAATTGGTAATTGCAAAACACAAGTTAATAGAGAAGGTTAGTTACTCTTTTATTGATTAAAGTATTATGCTTCTGTAATAAGTTCAATATCATTTATTCATGCTATAGTTTATAATGCAACGTTAATGGCACATTTACATGAATCATTGGTTGTTGGCTCTTTGAAATTCTTTTCTTGTGCCAAATTTATCAAAACCCTTCGATTGATACTTACCTTGGCTTTCAAGACACCAACAAACAGATACTTGTTCAAACAAGTAACAATCTACCACTTATTGATTAATTTATATGAATGCGTCTTTCCCATTTTCTAGAGTCTAGACTTTCCTTTTTAGGTGGATCTTCCTCAAAATTTGGTTTAGTAGTTCTGATTTTATCTTGGTGTGTCTCGCTGCATATATAATAATTTGAATTGCTCATATGCGTTTCGATTATTACTCGAGTAAGCTGTTATATTCGAGACCATTTTAGCACTAAATAATTGAGTAGGTTTATTTGTTGTGATCCGTTTTTTTTCCTGTCCACTTTTTATGTACTTAATGAGTTAATGTGTATATTCTTAACTTTATTCGTGTGACAAATGTGCCATAATCTGTTTCTGTGTTTTAAGCACATTTACCCAGTATGTTCACTCAGCAATATTAACAACTCTGAGTGAAGGTTGTTTTCTAATCCAATATAAACCAACTACCGCGTATACGAAAATAATTACAGCTTACAGTGTTTCCATATTCTGAAGATCCTTGAAACACACTTATATATTGTATCTGGTGGGATACTTTGATCCTCACATTTCTTACTTTGTGCCAGTGTCAACGTCATACTCAGCCGTCGATAAGCTCTTTATAGGCTATGAATTAGGAATAGTCATTATTACACTACTTACTTCCCTAAAATAAGACCAAGCTCCCCTTGTATTTTCAAACTGTCTATCTGAATATTCAGCCAATGCTGGTTTCTTCTTTATCTGTGGTTGTCACTATCCATATATGCATATTTTTCATACTCACATTTAGCCTCATACTGTTTTTGGTCTTTTAATACTGCACAGGGCATGATGACAATGGTTAGAGGGTCTTCATGAGTTCGGCTATCATCAAATTTCCTTTTTGATGCGTGCACTTATCTGTGGAGATATATATTTTCTAAAAAGAGGGCCAGTGATCACTTTTCACACAGAGATAGTTTTCACGTCTTAAATTGCTGAGTTTTAGATTAGGGATTCACAAGAGACACCAAAATGAAGGGGAACTGCAACAAGTCCCTAAAATTGTTGTTCAGCCGAGGTATTGAAGATTTGCATGATGATGATTTTGAGGGTTCAAAGGATGAGGATTCCATTTTTAGAGAGGTGTTCTTTGGCCATGAAAGTGGTAGCAGTAGCAAAAAGTGCCTTGTAACTGGAGCAATAAATTTTGAAAATGAAAATAAAAAGCCTAAAGACGTCTCATTTGGTTGTAATAGTGACAATTCAGTGTTGACTAGTCACACAGATTCTCAAAATAGTAAGGAATCTGAGGAGTTACCTATATTATCAAGGAACGAACCTGACGTTGAAGTTAAAAGAAGGAAGGTGTTAATTGAAGAACAAGTTAATGTAAAACCTTATGTAGAGAAAGTCGTTAATTCTTCAATCCCATTAAAAGAAGTTGATTCTTGTTTATTCCAGTCTACTGCAATGGTAACGTGTCGATTGGTTGAATCATCTGGTCAAGGTTTTAAGTCCAGTTGCTATCTGCTTAAAGGAGCTACCGGGGAAATTGCTGAAAAAGAGGCCTCAAAGTCTAGATTATCTAGTTCTGACACAAATGACCAGAAAGGAAACGATGTAACTGCCACTATTGCATCACCCGTTTCTCAGGAAAGCCATGTCAGCAAGCTTTTAGTCCTCAAGCCCGAAGTCGATCAAGGTCCCAAGAGAAAATGGAAAGACACTTCATTTGTGGTAGTTGATGATGAAGAACTTTTAGTACCTCCGAAAGAGTCAACCAATGATCCCAGACCTCTTTTACGTTATCACGTCCATCGGTTACTTAGAGCAGCAAAATGGGTTATAGGGAGGCGTCAAAGAAACAAACACTGTAGAGGGCATGGCGAATTTGTCTTTAAATCGCCTTCAGGAAAACCAATGCGGGAATTTCATAGAGCTTGGAATATGTGTGGTCAGAAGCTACTTGCAGAAGCAAATTATGCTGTTGGTGATACTGATGGAATACAGTGGACCAGTTTGACTGAGTTCTTGTCTGATTTTACTAATACATTGATAGAGATAGAAGAACAACTTAATAATCTGGAAGCTGCCACTGCTCTAGCTCATTGGTGGTATTTACTTGATCCATTTGCAAAAGTGGTGTTTATTGACAAAAGTTTTCGCTACCTGAAAGCAGGGAAAACAATCAAAATAAAGAGAAGTGTGATGGATGGTTTCTATTTGAGCGATGATACTATTTTGACTTCAAAAAATGAAGCTATAACTGCAAATCCGATCACAACACAACTTGGGAAAGAGAGTAACAGCTTGGTTCCATTTTCATCACCTATCTGCACATCAGATATCATTTCTTGTCAGACAAACAATCTGTATGTGGCAGATGGTACAGAACTAGGGTCCTCTTTTGCATTGGATGCCGTCATGAACACTAAAGAACATACAAAATCAAAGAAGATATCTGAGATAAAACCAAGTGGTTCTTATGGAAATCAGGAGAATGGTGAGATTGGCGTTCAATTAAAATCAAATATAGCAAGGTGTAGCACTGAAATTAATGCAGACAGTTATGACAGTTGTGTAAAGTCGGCTTTCTACTCCTCTAAGGATCATACTGAGAAGAAGCAATCCAAATTTAAGAAGTCCGTAAAGCGTAAACAACAAAAAGAGAGAAAAGGGAAGTGTCATCTTGATGATGATGACCTTTTACTTTCAGCCATTTTAAAAAGCCGATCTACCAACAAATCATCAGGTATCAAGAAGAAATCTCGTGTCCCAAAGGTTCCTAGAAAGTACAACAAAAAGGGTAAAAAAGGCAGCTGCAGATTGCGTCCACGAAGTCTTACCAAGGGTGCTCAGCATCACATGGAAGGGAGGTGGTCTGGCCTCGGTGTGAGGACTGTATTATCCTTGTTGATTGATTTCGGGGTTATTAAAGTTAATGAAGTGATCCAGTACAGGGATCAAACAGGTGATTTGGTGGTGAAGGAGGGTTTAGTTAACCGGGATGGTATTCTGTGTCGATGTTGTGAGAAAACGCTTTCTGTTTCTGAGTTTAAGAAACATGCTGGTTTCAGCCAGAAAGGCCCTTGTTTAAATCTTTTTTTGGAGTCTGGAAAACCTTTCACTTTGTGCCAGCTGGAAGCTTGGTCAACTGAATACAAGGTTAGGAGAGGTGCTACACGAACTATTGAGGTTGAGGACATTGATGAAAATGATGATAGTTGTGGCCTGTGTGGTGATGGGGGCGAGCTGATATGCTGTGACAACTGCCCGTCAACCTTTCATCTGAAATGCTTGTGTGTTGAGGTTTGTTTTATTTCCCTGCAGCAATTCGTGCAAGCGGCTTTTTAATTTCTTTTAAAATCGATCATATTGTATTTTCAATCAGTCGACTTCGACTTGTCAGGTGCTATCTTTTGGTATCATTGTCTAGTTCAGTATCCTTTATAGTCGCATGTATCCAAGGCTTATGATTTGGTCCAATTTGAGAGCACATATTAGTTACAATGATGTAATATAAGGATCACATTGTAGCAGAAGATCCAAAGTGACAAAAGAAATGGAATCTAATCCTTGGCAAACCTTGAGTAATCATAGTGTAGTAAATGGTCCAATGATAAATGAAGAGGTACACACAGGGGTTATCTTTTTCGAGATACTTAGATGCATGACCCAGTATTTGAAACTTGGTGATGTTTGTTAACAAAACTGTTTTGACTTGATCATATTTTACAAAGCTTACGATTGAATTCTCTAAACTTTGTCATTACGAAAATGGGAAAGACATGCTTTTCTGGGATCTGAGTTTTCTTGAGAAACTTGCATGTGGAGTGATTTGATCTGGATCTTAGAAAAATTCGATATAATCCTAGTTCATAGCCATATTAATATTAGTATAATCTGTGTGATCCTTTTTACTCGTTACACACAGTACTTTATTTGGTCTTTTGTATGCCTTTAATATGGCTTGCTTTTTCCAGGAGATACCTGAAGGCAATTGGTATTGTTCCAAGTGCTCTTGCTGGGATTGTGGGAATGTGGTTGATGATAACGAGGGTCTAAGCTTGGCTGCTCTGAAATGTTTGCAATGCGAGCATAAATGTAAATTTCTGCACTTGAGAATTAAAGTATACTTTTTATTTGCTCATATGAATGTCTATACTTTTTATTTGCTCATATGAATGTCTAGACTATATAATGTTTATATAATCAACATGTGGCAATTAACAATAAAGTTCTATTGGTAACTGGTAAGCTTAGACATCCAAAATCTGCTGGTCTCATGTATAATTTTCCTTTACCATTATTTTTGTAAACAGACCATGAGGAATGTGTCAAAGAGAAGGTAATGGAAAGAGAGCCGGTATCTTCTGCTATGTGGTTCTGTGCTGCTATTTTTGTTTGTTTTTTTTTTTTTCTATTTGATATGATTTAAGTATTACTTTTTATTTTGCTTCTATATGATATGTTTCTACTTTTATTATTTGCTCTATATTGAATGTCTACACTTTTATATAGTTGGTTATTACATATAATCAATCATAGTAGCTCTATTATATCATATAAAGTTCTATTGTGATAACTGCGTAAGTTCTTGTATCTATTACCTATAAACTCTTTAGCTTGGTTCTCCTTATTTTTTCACTTTTTTTTTTAATGTGAGTTTTTTTTTTTATTTTTTTTTTTTTTTTTTGTTATTTTTTTTTTTTTTTTTTTTTTTTTTGTTTTTTTTTTTTGTTATATCATTTTCCTTTATATTATTATTTTTGTAAATTAGACCATTGAGGAATGTAGTTCTAAAGAGTAAGGTTAATGTAGAAAGAGGTAGCCGTGTATCTTCTGCTATGTTGTTCTGTGTGAGGGTTATAGTTATTGTTATTTTTGTAATGGAGTGTATACATTGCTCTATACTAGTTTTTACCAGTTCTATGATATAGTATCATCTATGAATTATACATCTAATGCTATATCTGTTATTATATTATTATTTTGGTCTTGCTGCTTTTTGGTAGTCCTACTTAGGTCTTCTATTCTCTTATATAATCTATGGGTTAGCTTATATTCTCCATTCTCATTTCTGGTTTATTCTGTGGTACCTCTACTTGATATGTCATTCACGGGGGAAGCTGTAAGGAGGTAACATGCGATAACAGTTTTTACCAGCTTGAAAAGGAAATATGAATACAAAATGCAACGTTATATAAATTTTGGTCTTGTCTCTTTTTGTAGGTCCACTTAGGTCTTCATTCCCAAATAGGGATGCTTAATCCCATCTCAGATGGTTTATCGTGGACACTTCTGAAGTTCATTCACGGGGACCAGAAAGTTCATTCGGCTCAGCTTGCTCTGAAAGCTGAGTGCAATCTGAAACTAGCTGTTGCCCTTACAATCATGGAGGAGTGTTTTCTTCCCATGGTGGATCCAAGAACTGGCATTGATATGATACCCCACGTCTTGTATAATTGGGGGTGAGGACATGTCTATCTTGACATTTTGATTTCATGTTTTTCCTCATATACTAATACCATATCCTATTGAGACCATTGCTCTGTTTGTTTTTGTTATCAGATCAGAATTTGTCCGTCTCAACTATGAGGGGTTTTATACAATGATTTTGGAGAAAGATGATGTGATATCATGTGTAGCATCTGTAAGGTACCTACTGATACAAGCCTACTCTCAATTTATCTCATTTACAAGGCCTGTTTCAATATACTTGTTAGTATGGACGGATTCAGTGAGTTAGGGCTTGTGAGATGCAAACTAATAATGATATGGGGTATATGCAAGTTAAAAAGGGTAACCGATCCTCTGACGGCCCCCACCAACCGGCCCCATGGCCAACATAAACCTGTATATGCTATATATTAAATGGTGTACGTTTAAATTCTTATTCAGGATTCATGGGGTAAAGGTCGCAGAGATGCCGCTAATTGCAACGTGCAGTAAATATCGGCGCCAGGGATTGTGTAGGCAGCTCATGAATGCTATTGAAGAGGTAATCTTTCCATGTGAAAAGATGGTAGTAAACTCTTATTAATTGTTTCAAAAAAGCAAACATGTTTTACCACCTCTATTTATGTATTTACATGCATCATCCTTTTACTATTTGGTGGTGATTTGTTGTGCACATGACTCGATTGTTTAGATGCTGAAGTCCTTGAAGGTAGAGAAGCTGGTGATATCTGCCATCCCGAGCTTGGTTGACACATGGATTGAGGGCTTTGGCTTCTCACTGTTGGAGGCCGACGAGAAGAAGAGCCTGACCAAAACCAACCTCATGGTCTTTCCAGGAACCGTATGGCTCAAGAAGTCCATGTACCAGGGTGAATTCGAAGGTACAAACAACACACTTTCCTCCCTTTTAGAAGTGGCAACTTCAACCCATTTACCTAGAATTGGGTTGTTTCTGGTTGTATTTATACCTCTAATGGTCAATTGCGTAAAATCAATAAAAGGGTCAAAATATAACGAATTATATAGGTCGAAATTGAACAAAAGTGTTTAAATGCTTATATTTGGAGTCCTGTTCCTGGACTCTGACTTAACCTGCCTGCATGGTCAATAAAGAAAGATTAGAATTCTAATAATATAGCTTTTGTAATGATAAATAATAAATAATTTTAATTCTACAATAATGGACAATTAATGTCTGTGTGCCAACTGGATCTTTTTCAAGCTTTATTAAAACTTGCACATTCCAAGTTGAACCCGTTTAGACCTGTTAATTAACCCCCTTCCAGTTTTCCACTTCCACTTTTCTTGATGAACCCCATTTGCTAAACATCTCATCAAGCTCAAATTATTTTGTTCCTTTGTGAATAGGTACATTAGCCGATGCTGTAGCTGCATCCGCGGAGGAGATGCTTATACCCACTGCTATAGCTGCATCTGTGGAGGAGATGCTTATACCCACTGCTATAGCTGCATCTGTGGAGGAGATGATTATACCCGCTGTTTTACAAGAAGGTGGGGACCAAGACTCGAATACATCACTTGAAGAACCACAACCACCTTCAAACGTCGATGGAAGCTCATCTGATACGGGTTTTGAAGTAAACCCAGTGATAACAGAGAACTTCCAATGACTCAACAGCCCGAAAATCGGTCCCTGGTACAATTAGATGAGTAATAAAGTTGTACACTTGAGGAGTTGATAATTTTTTGCAGTTTAAGGAGTTGCCGTTGCCCATATGGCATCCAAAATAGAACAATGGAAGTTGAAGTTGCATCTGTTGTTTGTTTAGTTATGAGGAAAAAAAGTTAAGTTGTGTAGTATCCGTATGTTGTAGTGTTTTGTACAACAAGGTTGGATGTTTAGAGGAAGATGAAACTACATGAGGGATGATAAATTCAGTTGTACATACCATGCCTTTATTTCCTTGCTCCCCATACATCAAACCACCTTTTTCATTGTACGATCCTCTTCTTTTTTGTATGTTTTTTTTTTCTTTTATTGGAATAGCTTGGCAACATGGACAGTTTCATTTTCAAAGTTTCCTTTTGACCAGAACCTGTTTGACCCAAATTTCAAATTTCCCAGTTTTGACCCGAGAGTGTTTGGATATGTTACCCTGCCCCGCCTGCTTTGCCACCTCTAGACTTAAATTAATGTTGTTCAAGATCTGTATATGTTATCCTGATGCTAGTTTTGGTCAGGTTTATGAGGTGTTTGTTAAGATGCATTATCTTTCTTATATGATTTTTTTATGAGGTGTTCAAGATCTGTATATGTTATCCTGATGCTAGTTTTGGTCAGGTTTATTTGGTTGTCATTATTAATTAGTTAATTACAGTAATATTTTGACCTGATGGTATCTACATCTATGGTCATAGAATGATACAAGCCTACAAGAGACCCTTTCATGAAATAGACGCATAACAGTTCGTAGATATGAAACTTTTGCTTCTTATGCTTTGTTTACCATGTTACTAGTCTAATTAGACATGGAAAGACTTTTGCTAAAAAAGAAAAAGCTATGAAAAGACTAAAGAGAGTATGGCAAGTAACAAGTATTTGTATGGTTGATTTCGGAAAATTGTACGTAGTACTTTGAACCCATCATGATCCTATGACGATTCACCAATTCTTTTTAAAATTAGCATGCTTATATTCGTTACAACTTATCAATCATGTACCATTCTTGGATGATTATATGCAAACTAAAACTAGTCGTTTTCGGAGATAAAGAGGTACCAAGGGAAGTTTTGTTTTCCTTATAGACAAAACTTGAATAAGAAGCAAGTTTTGGTAGTTTGTTAAAAGGGAAAATCACTGCCTTTAAAAAAAATAAAAAAATTAATGTTAGTTGTTTGCACAAAAGCGAACCGAGTTACTAATACGGTTAAAGTATCATAAATCCCGTGAAAATAGTCTTTGTGAGGTTTACATGGTTTTTCAAATTCTACATACATGTGTATCGAGGGTATCAAAATTTGCAATCCTACTTGTAAAGTGACAAAATTCCGATCTCATAAAACTAGTCACGTCGATGTAGGATTGGTAGGATAATAGGATGAGCATCAAAATCTATAGGGCTCGTTTTAGACATATTCTTTTTTCGCAAGAGCTAGCAAAAGCAATTACAAAATATAGTTAAGTAAAGGGTTTTAGATACAATTGGACCGAGAAACCTTACAATTTTCATTTATAGAGAATACCCCAAAAACGAAACATCGACAATTTGATCTAATAAATCCTTTTGGAGCATCTTCTCATCCTCACAAATTTTGTAGTTACGAAACCGCCTTCAAACCACTACACACAAGATAGAATGAAGAATAATCTTAAAGGCTGAATTTAGACGTGTCCGAAAGATCGATCCATTTGAAAACAAGACGTCAAACGGAAGTAGCTAGGGACATGACCAGAAAAGATGCGAAGAGGTCAAGAGAGTTGTTGCAAAAAGGTTAGAGAAGAGAAAGAAGATTATTTCTAGAAATGATGCCAAATTTACATACATCTGGATCTTGAAATAAAACACACATCCCACTCTCTTTGTCTTGTCTCCAAAGACTTGGGTAAAACACGCAACAAATCACTAATCACATAACAAAACCCTAAATCAACCAACCAAATGCCAATCCCCAAAAAAGCACACCGTCCCCAGTCATACAACCTAACTCGCAAATCAATCACACTAACACTCTCCATAATCTCAGTTTCATTACTTTTATTCATCATATTCATTACAGTTTTTAAAACATCTGTTGATAATAATACTAAATGCAAGTATAGTAAACCTTTATCAGTTTCAGTTGTATGGGACAAAACTAGTACTAGTGCTTCTAGTAATGGTCTAGATGACAAGGCTAGGCATAAAGTCATGGGATTCGTCGGCATTCAGACCGGTTTCGCCTCCGTTGGGAGGCGTAAAGCGTTACGCCAGACGTGGTTTCCCAATGATCATCAAGGTCTTCAACGGTATAATATATTTACAGTTTAAATTAATGAATTGGATCCGATCACGATGTGCGTCTGTCATAAATAACTGATTTTTAGTTACTTAGGATACAAAAACTGGATCGGATTATTTAAATCTAGTTTGGTAGGACCGCAAACAAGTCGAGCGTTTTTTTTAAAACTAGATTGCTCACGAATTATTAAGGCTTTTGTTTAAAAGTTTAATACTAGGCTGCTATAATGTTAAGATATTGAAGTAATTTCTAGTTAGGGGGTGGTTGTTTCGGCTTATATGTGGCCTTATGAGCTTATTTGATTTCGGATTATATAACATAAGCCCCAAATTTTTGCCTTATTTTGAGACTTGTTGGCTTATATAAGTTTATTATGATATGATAAACTTATATAAGTCCATAAATCTTAATATAAGCCAGAAAATTGGGGCTTATGTTATATATGCCAAAATCAAATAAGCTCATAAGCCCACATATAAGCCGAAACAAACACCCCCTTATATGATTTTGGCTTATATATCATAAGCCTCGATTTTTCGGCTTATTTTTAGACTTATGGGCTTATATAGGTTTATCTTGATATGCTAAACTTATACAGTATAAGCCCACAAGACTCATAATAAGCCGGAAATTAAGGCTTATGAAATATAAGACGAAATCATAAGCCACAGATATAAGGTTAAACAAACACCTCCGTTGTTTAGAGTGATCGCTCGCGAATAATGAGAAATAAGGCTGGAGGCTTTGTTTAAAAGTTTAGGTTGAGTTTAACACTAGGCTGCTATAAGAATGTATAATTTTGATATATACTGTGAAGATATTGAAGTAATTTCTAGTGAGTTAGTTAGGGTAGTGAACGAGTTGAAAAGTGTTACGGAAGGCTTGGTTGCGTTCTGATTATTAACGTCTGCAACGGCATATATATATTTGTATAGTTTGTGGTAGAGGATTTAGTTTATTAGGTGAATTTGTATTGGATAATTAGATCGAATCACGAGTTGATATGTGTTTGATCAGATTAAAAACAAGTGCTATTTAGGTGGTTCTGTAAATATTTGGATTGTGGATCAATCTATTGGAGCTTGTACTTTATTTGTATTGAATAATTAGATCTGATCACAAGTATCTGTTTTATCAGAATGTGTTGGAAGCTTGTAGTTGATTCGTATGGAATAATCTGATCGAATCACGAGCTGTTTAGCTAAACATGTGTTTGATAGATAACTGATTTTTTTTTGTTACTTAGGGCAGTAAACAAGTCATTTGTGATTATATTTGAACTGCTGATGAATCTGTGATATTCTGTGTGAGCTTCTAGTTGATTTGCTTGCAAAGAGTAGTTCAGATCACAACTTGATACACAAGTATCTGTTTGTTCTGTAATTGATTTCTAGTTTGTTAAGGGATGTTTGGTATTGCTAATTTCTTTTAGCTTATGCGTATGCTTCAGCTAAAGGTTTAAGTAAAGCAACTTAAAAAATAAGTGCTTCTGGAAATAGTGTTTGGATTAGCATACTTTGTAAAAAATGCAATAATAGTCGAAGAACTAATACTTTCTTAGAAACTTTGAATCAAATCCTTTCAGATTAGGTTTTAAGATAAATATAATAGTAGAAAAACGATATTAGTTTCATTTAAAATAAGCCATATGAAATATGTAGATCCTTACCTGCTTATCAGAAACGAAACTCCTTATCTGCTTGAAATTAAGCAGAAGCTGTTCGGATGGTATAGAAACTCAAAACTTTATCTGCTTAGAAATAAGCAGGTGAGCAAAAAGCAGAAGAAATAAGCAATCCCAAACACCCTGTTTATTAGGGCACAAAATTACTGCTCAAGTTTTATTTTTTTGATTTTTTTTAAGTTGTGTATTTGTGTATGTTATATGATTTATGTAGTTTTTTGGTTGAGCTCAAATGTAGGTTGCTTTAATGAACGTAATTCTAACAGATAGTCTTGCGGTGTTCAAGTAATTACTGATTATTTTTTAACTTATATCTAATCATGAGTTCATGGTATGCAGAGTGGGAGTTAGCCTTTAGTTTCATTATAGGCAAAACTAGTGGTTAGTTATGAACTATATTCAGATACGTGATCAAGTCACTTTTTTTCACTAATCTGTGACTGGACCGAACTAACTAAAGAAATAGAGGTCGAAGGTACACGTAACAAGTTATTTTCAAATTCATAGTGGTTTTGATCATATGCATTTGGTAACAAATTTTATATTTTTAGTTCGGAATCGAGGTTGCTTTATCACACATGATTTGATAGATACTTTAAAGCTATTCATTTTAGCTAGAAATCAAGGCTGCTTTATCACACATGATCTGGTAGATACTCCAAAGCTATTTAGTTTAGTAAGAAATCAATGTTGCTTTATCACACATGATCTGATAGATACTTTAAAGCTATTCAAGATCTCCAGTGAAGCTTGCTTTGAAGCTTGGTTCAAATGGACATTTTTGAGCTAATTTAGTTCTAGATTGAGCTCATGCTTCTGAGCCATACATAACGTTTCTGGTAGATACTCCAAAGCTATTTAGTTTAGTAAGAAATCAATGTTGCTTTATCACACATGATCTGATAGATACTTTAAAGCTATTCAAGATCTCCAGTGAAGCTTGGTTCAAATGGACATTTTTGAGCTAATTTAGTTCTTGATTGAGCTCATGCTTCTGAGCCATACATAACGTTTCTGAGTCAAGCTTGAGCCAAGTTGTATTTGTGCTCGAATCAGCTGGTTTTCGGCCCTATTTCTGACATTGAGTTCACCTTATGCAGCTTGGAAGAGGCCACAGGATTAGCCTTCAGGTTTATTATTGGTAAGACTGCTGATGCGTCAAAAATGGCGGAGCTAAAGAAAGAAGCGGAGGAATATGACGACTTCTTGATGTTAGATATCGCTGAGGAGTACAGTAAGCTTCCATACAAAACGTTAGTGCCACTGGCTGATGCAAATAAGGGAATTGTGCTCACTGACTGACATTGATACTAATTCGTGTGTTTCTTATAGGTTAGCATTCTTCAAAGCTGCGTATGCTCTTTATGATTCTGAGTTTTATGTTAAAGCTGATGATGACATATATCTACGACCAGGTGACTAGTTCTTTAAAGCTGTTTGTTTGTTTATATGGATACTTTAGCAGTTCACTTGTGAATGATCGACTTAATGAACTTCAAAAGCTGTTTTTTGTTGCAAATTAACAATTATTTTCTGATAAAGTTGAGTAGAACGAGTATTAAGTATTAATAAGATGTTGTTTATCATCCCTCAAAGGTAAACCCAAGGGTCCTGCTAGATCTGAATAGACTCAATTTTAATTTTACCTTCAGAAATTTAGGTAAACCTTGATCATTTTCTAGAACCAGTAAAATTGCTAAAGCAAAGAATAAGAAAATCAAATTTCACATGTGACTTTTTGGTCCAAAATAATTCCTTTCTTTGAAACACAACTTTTTTTCTTTTCACATTTTTGCAAAAAGATGGGTTGTTTGCAACTAAAAAAGGTTACTATGGTTTGAGAAGTTGATCAGTCTGTTGAACTCGTCACCATATAACCTGGTGTCTTAGTTGCTGTTTCCTGACCTCTTGCAATTGTACACCTTGTTCCATTTGTTTTAGATCGTCTATCGCTACTCCTGGCTAAAGAACGTTCTCACTCACAGACTTATCTTGGATGCATGAAGAAAGGTCCTGTGTTCACTGACCCAAAACTCAAATGGTTAGTCTTCCAAAACCTACAATTTGTATTTATGGCATGAATATGTGTGATATGCACATCGTGATACTGGCTATGGCCGTTATATGGCCGACATGCAGATCTTTATTCGGAAGCATTTCTATGACTATGTTTCCTTACATTATTCTTGTGTGTAACTCATCCCTGACATGTAAATCGTAACACATGCTTCATATTCTGTACACGGCAGGATGTGCATATAAAGAAGTTTATCTAAATTAATAGGTAGTTTTCTAGCAAGAGCTAATAGTTATCAATAGTTGAATTTCTTGTGTAAACAAGAAAGAAAGTTTCCAATTTAATGGATGTAATTTTTTATAAGGTTCATCAGTTCTTTATTTTTTGCTCCTGTCTTTGAATTTAATTACTAGGCATAATTTTTTTAATAATAAATTAGTATATCTTAATATTCTATCTACGATAAAGGGTTTGTTAGAATCTCATCCAGCAGGGATTCTGATAAAATAGGATTATCCTACGATATAGAATTTAATATGATGCAAAGATCTTTTATCTTGATAACATAGGCTACTTGATCAATAAAATGGAATATAGAATAAGGGGCAGATTTTTTATTTTCTGTACCATTGCATTGCTACTAATCATATTTTGTCAAATAAAGTATAGACAAAGCCTTCGATTTCCAGTCTAATGGTTTTGAGTATATCCTCGAAATTACAAACCGTATATCACAAGCTGATTTTAAGAGATTGCCATGTTTTTTGTATGAGCTTCTGCAGTGATATTAGATGCTAATCATATTAGATATATGCAGGTATGAACCTCTAGGGTACATGCTCGGGCAAGAATACTTTCTCCATGCATATGGTCCTATATATGCTCTTTCTGCAGATGTCGTTGCAAGCTTGGTTGCTCTAAGAAACGACAGGCAAGTCACTTCCCAACTTGGTATTATTGTAACATGTTCCGTCCATTATCCTTTCTTAGAGATTTGAAATATATCCTGTTATTCTGTAATAAAAATGATTTTTGCAAGATGGATATTTGCACGAGTCATTACTAATATCATTGAGTCAAATGATGTTTGCATCTTCCAGTTTCCGGATGTTCAGCAATGAAGATGTTACTATCGGTGCATGGATGCTTGCAATGAATGTAAACCACGAGGATGATCGTCAACTTTGTCAACCCGAATGTACTGCTAAATCTGTTGCTGTCTGGGATATTCCAAAGTGTTCAGGTCGGTATTCTAGATACGTCTAGAGTTAACTCAATGTGCACAACATATGTAATAAATGTTTGAACTTGCAGGGCTCTGTAACCCCGAAAAGAAGATGCTGGAACTTCATAAACTGGAAAGCTGTGCAAACAGCCCAACTTTGCCATCTGATGAAGAAGACTAGCAACAGGTGCACTAAAATTAGTCTTCTGAAGCATACCATTTGGTCTTTACTACTACTGCAAAGCCTTAGATAAAAAATATGTGTGTGTATCTCATTCTTTCATACATGATGAACGGAAATTTTGAAGTGGCACAGATTATTATAATGTATAAACTAGATGTAGAGTTCAGACTATCCCTGTTTGCGGGAGTGGCGGAGTGCATCCTCTTGAGAAACTTGTGACTCGTGTACTTCCACTGAATATTAGTTATGCCAAGTAGCATCGATTGTAGTTTTGTACCACACAATGCCTTTTTGCATCGTCTGCCATGTCTTTACTCAAGTTACTTGTTACTCTTATGTCCAACTATCCTATGGATGCATCATAAGTTCATACTTCATATGTTCATTTTCCCCAAATGTTTATTATAAATAATAACAAGGTAGTGTAAGCACAATATACAAAGATAAGGTTTATAATAAATGGAATCAATTTGAGTGACAACTAAAAGAAGTTGCAAGAATATGAAGGGATTATGTAATGTTAATGTCAAAAGTAGCTCTTCCATCTTTTGATAACCACACCAAGTATTACATATCATAATCATGATTAACCAGTAGAGTCACAGTATCACACTGCTGCAAAAATCTTCGCTCTTTTGCTCTTTCAAGAATCTATTATATTCATGTAGCTCATTATGTATCTCTATGGTTTCCCAAGTTGGATGTATGTATGAATCAAAAACTGAAACTGTGGTAACAACTCACAAATACGTGGAACCTGTGTAATACTATTCCAACTTCCACCGAAAAACTTAATCATAAATTAGTTTACACAAAGGAAGCTGGAAACTGGTAGGTAGTCTTTCATGGTTGCATACTTGCATCTGTTAATAAAAATAATATAACCTATTTAGAGCCCGTTAATGACTAGCAGAATCCTCGTCTAGTATCTTTTTCATCTCCTCCAACGCAGGAGTGCTGCTAGCAGATACATCGTCACTCGTCGCCTCGCTACCTTGTGTAATCAAGTTAGCATTGACCACTGCTGTTTTTGAAGAACTTGTATCACGTGTGTTGGTATCTGAACGATTTTCACTTGACTTCTTTGGTTTATTCATGTGTCGTGGCGTTGGAGGTCTCATATCAAAGGTGGTGGTATCTGAACAATTTTCACCTAATTTTCTTAGTTTAATCCTGGCATGGTGGCGTGTCGGTGAAGATTTCATATCAGGGGTGTTGGGATCTGAAGGATATTCATCTTTATTCAGGGCATGGTGATGCGTCATTAAAGTTCTCATATTCGGGCTGTTAGCTGTAGAATTTTCGTCAAAGTTCCTTGATTTGTTAAGGGCATGACAGTGTGGACAATAGTAAGTGATCACAAGAAAATCCTCTTTTCTTGCAAGACCTGCAAACAAGGCAGTTTCTATGTGTTATCATATATATTTAAATTGAACGCCTTAGGGAGTATTTAGGATTGCTTCTTTTGCTGAAGAAATAGCATGTGGCAAACGAGCTTATGTCTAGAAGTACAATAATAAACTTAAAACAAGTTTCAACACTCGACTCTGCTTATTCTCAAAAAGGCAGACAAGCACTTAATAAGCAACCCAAACACCCACCTTACTCTAAATATCAGATAAGCAGTTACATCCAACGGCTCAAAACTGCTTATATTTTACGGTATTTATTTAGTTTTTTAAAAGGATAATTTGCCTTTAAATTAAGCAGATAAATACTAAATAATCAAATTCCAAACACCTCTTAATAAATACGTGAAGCCTTATTTATCCACTCACCATTGTGCATATGACAATTACCACATATAAGTGCATAAGATTGTGTAGGGTCCTCTCCCACGAGCAATGCAGCAAGTCGAGCCATCCAACCCCCATCTTGTGGAGTTATAGCCACAGGAGTGTGATGGTCAACAATAAGTTCACTAGGTAGAGAAACCTCTGAAACCTCACTTCCCGCGTACTGAAATGAATCCTTATCAACGTTACTTCCAGGAGACCTAGCAGCCTCTGATGGGGTTCGTCTACGTAGACCACTAGATTGCATAAGCTCAACATCACTACTTTTCCCTATGCCATGTTGATTCAGATGTGATTCATCTACCAAAAACTGCAGGCCTGAATCTGCACCAAGTTTGGATGCAAGGACCGATGCAGCAGCTGCCTTTGCTGCTGGGTCTGTATCATATCTCTGAAAAACAAGTTTTTTTGGAATAGCACAATATTAACACTGATGATAAACAATAATCATACAAGAAATGGCGAAGAATATGAACTGGCTACGATTTCAGTCTTTTAGATATGGGTTGGATGGCACTTGGAACCCATTCATGTGAAAACGGGTTGATTTGAGGTATATTTTGAGCCTAATGTGTCAAGTTAGAACTTGATATATTAACAAAAGTGCAGATAGCTCAAATAGGTTTAAACTTGCCAATGACATAATGTAGTTTCTGTAACATTTTCAAATGGTATAAAATCCTACCTGTTTTGACCTGAATATACTTAAAGTTGTTATCTAACTAGCAATCTTACTACTTTGTAGTTTCGATCTCATCTAACACAAGCCTAGTTTGACATTTCATTTTGGTGCACAAAATGCGAGTGGTGGTCTGAATGTCTCTTTAAGAATTACAGTGTGATAAGAGATACCTGGATGAGTTGCTGGGTGTTGTAATAATTAGTCCTCTCTTTAAGTTCATCAATTTTCTCTTGCCTTTCGGCCCGAAGGCTCTCTAAAGTTCTCTGATCCTTGCGCTCGCCTACAATGAAATTATACCAAAAGTCGTGGATTTGGTTGTCTAACAAGTCATAGACTATTGAGAACTAAAAGCCAAGAAGCTCAAAATATATTCCAACAATACCCGGATGAAGGTAAATAACATAGTTATAGATCAGGTAACTTACACATTCCAGTGAGGCTTTTTAGTCCGGAGTACAAAGCCCACGATATAACAGGCAAAACAAATATAGGCAGAACTTGTAGCGCCCTCATCTTCGTGTCCAGCTTCCCTGATCTTGTTGTCATTACAGCATATCCAATTGCAAGAACCTGAAACAAAACACAATATAATAGAAAATGTCATGTTTGCATCCTGTCACTCATTCGAATAGATTACAAGTGTATCACAATGACCATATGGAGTTATTTGTTCGCGTGAAAATACACAAGCTTACATGGAATCATACCATTATGTTCAGTTTCCGGTATATATTTACAAATTATATCAACAGAGAGCAACACTGAAAGCTGCTTGAATAAATTTAAGCGATTCATCGTCTTAGTTTTATTCAAAATCATATCATTGTGTATTCGCTGTTGCTTTTTACAAAGTAATTCTGATTATCAAAGTTTACATACAAAATGACATTTCTAATAAAGAATCTACACTAAACTTCATGACCAAAACTGAATAAGATTACCTCAAGGAAAAGAGAAGATACAATTATATTCCTTGCGGTTTTCCGCCATCTGGTAGATCTTTTCTTCATTCTAGCAAGAATAGTAGCTTCTTCTTTCGATATATATTGCAATCGCTTCTCAAAATCATCACCATGTAACCTAATCAATCCGTTCCAAAATCGAGAAAATATACCCTTCTTTTCCTTTCTCATCGGACTATTCTTCTCTTCGACTACTTCCTTCACATCTTTCTCCTCAGCCATTTTTCCTACACAGTTTTTACACCAATTTAGTATACAAAAATCATCATTTACTTTGTTCAAATCCAAAACTCTACGTGAAACTGAACGCGTACCTGAAATCATGCAACAATGAATGTGAAATCTTTCTCTGAATAAAATTTACGCGGTTCTTATTCTGATCCTACAAGGTTATTTTTTACTGAGCTTTATCGATCATATTCATAGAATATAGATCGGTTATTTGTTCACGTACCTGAAATCATTGCATGCAGACAATGAATGCATGCGAAATCTGCATCTGAAATAGAAGATGAATTTAGAAACATTAATCACGAAACAGCGTTTGATTCGTCACTTATTCATAAAGCAATGATGAAATCGACTCTATTATGAATAAGCTAGTATGATGAAATATGTCACAAACGTTTTTTTCTAACCTGAAAACGCAATTTTTGCAGCTCATAACTATAACATATCCTTGTAACCTTTTTTTTCATTGTACATTTTATTTTAGTTATTACATTTAGCAAGTGTGTAACATCATGAACTTAATAAGGGGTCAAAAACTGAGACTTGTTGCATTTTAATTATTTATATCTATATACACCTGTGCGGAAGTGAAAGTTCCTAAATGTATCTAAGACTTATAATTATGTGAAAACATGTTAAGTTGTGGAGTACCAAAATTTTTATTTTTTCTGTTTTTAAATAAGTTGAGTATTAAAACTAGGGGTGTTGATCGGTTCGGTTATCGGGTTATTCGGTTTGTTCGGTTCGGTTAGTTCGGTTAAAAGTTTTTTTAAGG
>BQNB010105283.1:0-23638 GCA_026074375.1 Tanacetum coccineum
CGAGACTTTCTAGCAATTGAGATCCATGGAATTATAGAACAGACCTCGAACGTCACTTCAGATCTGTCAACATTAGAAAACTAATAAAACGATACTTAGACTTTGCACTAGGAAACATGTCATATACAGTAGTAATGAAGTAACTAGGTGATGTGCTGTCGTGTATGGTCAATTTATTAATTACCAAGTTTTAAATTTATATTTAACCGACTTATCCTAAAACAACACTTTAACGGGCAGTGTACCCGATCGAGTGAAGTTTCATGGTAAGTAGGGTGTCAAACACTAAGAGCGAGGTCGTTAACCTTATATTCTACCAGTATTTTAATTACTCTAATTAAGTTAATTCTAATTACTTGTTAAACATTACTTGTTAAACCTATGCTAAACCTAGTTCTAATGGTAATGGGGGATTTTTAGCCTGAGAGACTGACACAGGTTTTATGGTGACAATAATCAATTCAAAACACAATAAACATGCAAGAAAACAATTAGAAGATAAAAGAGCGGTACAAGCCAAATAATAGAAAATTGTACTAGCCATATTAAATCCGATTAAATGCTGGTTTGTTTATTTAGTGCAATGATTTCTTATCTCGAAGCGGCATATCATTCTTAAGACTTAGGCGGGACATCATCCTAAGACCTAGATACGTTGAATCCTGTCACAATTAACGTATCCGCATAAAGCATCCTTTTAGTTTAATTATAATCTATCTAGGGATTAAAAAATGGTGATCTTGATAAACCCTATTCCATCGGGACTTTACCCACTTACTGTTTGATGATATTTTATATACTGGTAGTCCACTATTCAAATCTTTATCAATTAATCAAGAACATACTTGTTGAAGCATTATGGGTCACTTGCCGGTCCAACTAAGCTCTTAATTTCAAGACAAAGAGAAAATGTTATTTGTGATCCTATTGGTCCAGTAATATAAAACACAATATGGAGAGCTATCCTAGTATCTAGCTCACTTATTAGGCGCAACTAGACCTAGTTGAATGATAGGTCGCATATTCAAACACGTAGACAAGTATCATGTGATAAACATAATTAAACTTTCAACGATATATTAAGAAATTGATTTTAAAACAAACCAAACATTAAATCTTCATTAAGATGGCTAATACCCTAGGGTATTAGCCCATAACCATTGTAATTATACAAGCGTGATCAAATAACCAAGATAAACTAAACATTTTACCGAACGATACCAAAAATTAAATGATTACAAGAGTATAGGAATTACACGGTGTCTTCTATGGAATCTTGATCGATGCTTGACCTTTGGTTGCTATTCTTTTCTTCAGAAAATCATCTTTTATGTGTATGGTATGAAGAATGTGATTTTCCACACTAAAAACTCATTTTTTAGTCTTTTATTTATAGTGTTTGAAAAAGTCTAGATACGTCGTATTAGGCTAAGCCAATACGGCGTATTGGGGTGTTTCCCTTTGAGTGCGCGCAAAGTTTATAATCAATAAAATATTCATTCCCAAAATATAAATATCTCCGTATCTTTGAATGTATATCCAGCTGGATACGGCGTATTGTAGAAGAGTGATATGCCATATTAGGAATTGTTTATATGTGTTTTCTTGTGAAGAGTTGGCGTTGATACGCCGTATTTCTTTTCTGGATACGGCGTATTGGTCAGAAATGAGCAATCTTCAAATATCTTTGTTTTAGCTCCAAAATATGCACCTTTTAGCGTGTCTTCACAAATCACTCCTTAATTACTTTTATGCAATTAAGTACGAATTTTTGCAATAATTATATAAAAGTGGGTAACTTATTCGGGATAAATGATAGTATAAATGTGACGTTATTTGATGTCATCACACATACTGTACAGGGATCCAATACGTTGTATCCCAAACCCAAGGATACGCCGTATTGCAGCCTGTATAAACAAAATTGTCTAAATACGGGTCAGATGGCCAGATACGTCGTATCATAAACTGAATACTCCATATGGACAATCTGACAAAAATATTTAAAGTGCAGGAATTTAAATGCAGAATTTAAATGACTGATAACGTCCAGACAGGTCAATACGGCGTATCCATAGAAGTTCGATACGTCGTATAGAATGTCTGGGAAGACAGACTCAGCAAACAATTAAAAATTACAAATGACCGGGTTGTCGCCTAGGAAGCACTTTTCATTCAGCTAGTCTTTAAGTTAGACTTTTTCTTCAACTTCATTATGTGGTGCGCTTTACCAGCCATCTGTGATCCTTTTTGTTGAAGAGGTCGTGGTAGATGCAAGACATGGTCCCATGGGTTTTTCCCCAAGTGTCGCATTTGCTTGGACTGATGGTAATGTATTCTTCATTGGACCCTATTGAGTATCGTATGACCCTGAATTCTTCAGATTTGCAGAATTCATCTAGATTGCTGACGCCGCACTTAGTAGGAATAGGCATTTGAGGAGAATATTCATTACTTTCTTCAAAGTTGTAGATTTCATTCCCTTCTTGTGCATCTAAATAGGGTTTGAAAAATAAGACGGAGTAGGAATTTTTGCGGTTTTTATCGTAGGGTTCATCGCATTCGTCATCGCTTGGTTCAATGTTGCTTATTGATCCTTTATCATTGCATTCCTTTACATAAAAATCCCATAGTCCGTTCTTAGTGTTTCTGTCCATGTTCCAATGATTTTTGAATTTTGATCGCAACCAGTTTAAAAATTCGAGATAATCAGTTCCGTTGTCCAAGTCTTATGGGATCTTACTATTGCAAGTACGGGACAAGGGATAATATTTAAGGAAAAAGTTCTCACCCAATTCGTTCCAAGTAGTGGCTATACCATCTATCTTAATATCCCACCATTCCTTCGCATCTTCATTAAGCGAAATTAGGAAAACGTATAACCGAAGTTGATTTTAATCCACATTAGGAATTTTAATCCATTATAATATCTCAAGTATTTTTGAAGTGTGGTTGATAACATCACCCTCGCCAGTCCCGTTAAAAGAATTATCCCATAGTATTTTCAAAAATTCGTCACCAATCTTGAATTCAACATTATTGTTGGGCCCGTGTGTAGTAGCATCGTAATCAGTTTGAACGTTATTTTCAGAAGTAGTATTCATCATAGATATAGGTCCCAAGTCTGATCCTTACCCTAAACCAAGGCCAAGATATCAACAGCATTTGTACTTAATGGGAGAAAATTCTGAATTCGAATTTAGTTCTGCTATTATGTCAGGTGATCGATACGCCGTATTCAATTGATTTGAATACACCGTATCAATCTGTTAAATGTCAATACGCAGTATTGAATATACAGAATATGCCATATTGTTGGGATGAACAAGATATGTTGTATAGAGTGCAGAATATCAATACAATGTGTCTGTATAGGAAGTTAGATACGTCGTATTCAACTGGTGAATACACCGTATTAGGTGTCTTATCAGAACACTGTACTGGAAGCAATTTAATAATGTATAAAATAAACACACAATTAAACAAATATAAACATGATTTAAACAGTTAGATTATTCTAAGCTATGTTAATTAATGGTTAAAAGCAAAATACTAACAAAATAAAGATTAAACAATTTTCACTCCCCGGCAGCGGCACCAAAAACTTGATGTGCTGTCATGTAGGTTGTATTTTATGATTATAAACTTTTAAATTTATATTTGGCCGACATATCCTAAAACAACACTTTAACGGGCAGTGTACCCGGTCAAAGATGTAGCTTCGTTGGTAAGTTGGGTGTCGAACACTAAGAGAGAGAAAGTTTACCTTATATTCTATCAATATTTTATTTAGTCTAATTAGTCTAATTAATTCTATGTTATTTCTAATTATTGTTAAACCTATGCTAAACTTAGTTCTATTGATAAGGGGGGGGTTTCGAGCCTGAGAGAATGGCACATGTTTTTTGGCGACTTAAATCAATTCAAAACACAATAATCACGCAAGAAGATAATCAAAAGATAAAAGAGAGGTCTAGCCAAATATAAGAAAACTGTATTAGCCATTTTAAATCCGATCAAGCGTTGGTTTGTTTGTTTAGTGCAATGAGTGCTTATCTCGAGGCGGCATATCATTCTAAAGACTTAGGCGGTACTTCTTCCTAAGACCTAGACACGTTGAATCCTGTCAAAATTAACGTATCCGCATAAAGCATCCTTTTAGTTTAATTATAATCTATCTTAGGGATTAAAGCAATGGTGATCTTGTTAAACCCTAGCCCGTCAGGACTTTACCCACTTACTGGTTGACGATATTTTATATACTGATAGTCCACTGTCTGAGTCTTTACCAAAAGAAGAAGAACATTATAAAAGGTCACCTGCTAGTATAACTTATTCCCTTAAGAAATTGGTAAGGATAGGACATTATTTGTGATCATATTGCTCTAGATATATAAGAAGCGATATGGAGAGCCATCCCAGTATCTAGATCACTTAGTCAGTATCACTAGACCTAGTTGAATGATGGGTCGCATACTCAAGCACATAAACAAGTATGAAATGATAAACATAAGTAAACAGACAACGATAAATTAAGCAATCGAGATTAAACAAACCAAACATTGAATCTTAATATAGAAATAATCAAACAACCAAGGTAAACTAACCAGTTAAACGAATGATATTGATGTGTGCTTAAACACACATCATTTATACCCCGTAAAACACTTTAAATCAGACTAATAACCCAAAAATATGGATAATTATATTGCAAGTATGTTTGTATTGTTTTATTATCTCTTACATGTACAAAGGATTGAAAACAGAGCAAAAACGGTGATTTTCGGTTAAGTTTCGATGATGTTTTCATGTTTATCGAGGTTCAAACGAAGTCGTAAATATTCCCCGAACACTCCATTAGAAAGAGCACAAAATTACGAATCTATGAGTACCTTATTCGTCCTTTGTGCCTTTCTTATTTGAACCCTGTCACATCTTATTTGAACCTTTTATATTAATAAATCTGCCTGGCCAAATAAAAGGGTTATATATTTAATTTTACCTATCCTTATCGAAACTATGCTCTTGCACAGCGGTAAGATAGCTAGAGCTATGTTTCAATCCTAAAGGTCCCAAGTTCGACTCCTGGCGAGGCTTGGGTTGTGGTATTATACCACATGCCATGTGGCACTCTTTGAGTGGTACACGTGGCGACCCGACCCGACCGTTAACCCGACCTGACCTGAGCCTGACCCAACGTTTACCCACCGTTGACTGTCGTTGACCGCCATTGACCGGTGGTTGACTAGTGGTCTGGTAGTGGTTGACCGGTGGTCCGGTGACGGTTGACCGATGGTCCGGCGACGGTTGATCGATCGTTGACCGTCGTTGACCACCGTTGATCGGTGGCTTTGATGACGGCGATGGTGGATACTTCGGTAGCGGCTACCCATAGTACTCTTACCATGTGGCACCACTCAAGTGGTGACACATGGCGTTCTAATCATTGATGCAGGTGTGACAAGTTTGGGTACTAGGTGGCGGCTCAAGGATTGGTTCGGTTGGCTTGATTGTTGGCTCGATTGGTTCGGTGGCTGGCTCGGATACTAGAACCAACAAATTATCTTCCAGAAGGCCACATGGAGCTCTGTGATTGGCGGATATGAGGAATTACAGTCTGGCAGCAGTTAGCATATGAGGAGCGTCTCCCCAAGCCAATCATTGGCATTTATGAGGTGGTTGGGGCTCAAAAAAGACAAAATTACCCCTCTGGGGTTGGGCTTTATAAAAGGATCCAGCAGATGCATTATTTGGGGTGTAGTATTAGTTTTAGGATAGTTTCTCTCAAATTTTAGAGTAGCTTAATTTAGTTTAAGTTTAAGCTTATTAGTAATTTTGTAAAAACTGTCTCAGCTTATTAGGGCTTATTGTAATCATCACTTTTAGCTTATTAATGAAAAGAGGTTTTGAAGATTTGTTGCTTATTCTCATGGCTTGATCTTTCTTTTCTCTTTCTTGTCTTTTTAAGCTTTTTAACTAAAAGCTTTTCCATCTAGCTTATTTTAAGAGCTTATCTACTGTGCTTATTAATCAATAAGTTATAAATCGAATAAGCTATTATTGGCTTATTGGATTTTCTTGCTTATTTCTTTGATAAGTTTCGAACACATAAGCTTATAAATAAGCTTTTGGTCTCGGCTTATTTTCAAATAAGTTTGTTATAACTTATTGTTCCATAGCTTTCTTATAGCTTTTCTTCAATGTCAAATAAGCTCCTTCTATGACTTATTCGTTTAGGGATTAGCTTATATAATCATAAGTTTTAGCTTATTTTGTTTCCATTTCTTTTTGTTTCTTATTTTCGATTAAGCTATCTCTTTAGCTTATTTGGTTCCTTTTTATCTCCTAGCTTAATGGTTTGGATAAGCTTATCTTAGCTTATTTAATTTATAGCTTGTAGGAGTATAGATCTAGTTATCTAAGCTTATTACTTACTTTGTAGTTTTCGCATAAGCTAAATTACATAGCTTATTTGATTGGATTATTTGTTTTTTATTTTCCTAGTAGCTTATTTGCTTAGATATATTCATTAATCATACCCATCTCTCGTTCGCTTTTCTAAGTTGAACACCTTAGTTTCAGGTGGAATAAGATCTATAGTTGTTTAAAACTAGCTTATTGTCTTTAGTTTTAACGCCTAGCTTATTATAATATCTTGTTCAAATTAACTTTTCTTGTCTTATGTTGATGGAGCTTATTCTACTCTTAGGCGAGGAGCTTATGTGTTTGATAAACTAGTTTGGTTACACAATTTTATAACTTTTATAGATTTTAGAAAGCTTTTTAGTGATAAAGTTTATAACTTTATCCACTAATTAGTTTAATAATGTAACACCCTCATCCAACGTACATTGGATTGCGCAGCGGAATTAGCAATTTAGATGTTACTAAATAGCACCATTCACCAAGACAATAGAAAACGACCCAAAAGAGACGTTTAACAAACATGTGTTCCATTAATAATCCGAGTTAAGAACGCGTTTAGGTCCCCACAGAATTGCAACCACAACCATTACAACATTTGAAAAACTATTATTTCAAAGTAAAAACATTGTTTTAGAACGACACGAGACATTGTTTTTGAAAGACAAGGAACATATAAGTAGTCTTTCATTAAATCCATCACACGCATAATATAACACCCTGTGTTTTCAAGGCATTGACGACATCAATAAATTCACAATGTACCTTTTTTATTTTGTACATGTTTACTTGAAATTGTAAACGTTAAGTTAAATCGCGTACGCCAAAAATTAGCGTTCAATGTAAACGGGCATCAAACAAATAAATGTTTACATCAAGCAAGGGTTATATAATTATTTTGAGGATAATTATTAACTTTGTTCATTTTTATTTTTATCGGATACGTAAAGTGTATACGTTTCGCGATAAATTGCGTTTAGGCACTCCCGGAACCACAAAAACTTTTCTACGCTTCAACAAATACCCACATTTATACCCAATACACAAAAATTACTCAAATATATCATGTATATCATGTATATGCCGAATTTATGGCAAGTTATACAAAGAAAAATAAGAAAAACTTCCATTTGGTCAAATACTACACCATACTTCATAAATGCAACACCATGCTTTGTTTCTTTGACTTAGACCAAGACCAAGCCCATTCCTAAGACCTAAAGACCATCCCTTAGACCATACAATGTTCCCTTGACTAGACTTGCCATATATATTCATGTATCTACTAGTAAGAGAAAACATACATGCTACATCTATTAAGAATGAAGTCTAACAAACATTCCACACTTATAGTAAATTATTTCACATCCTTTCTCATCGCCCATCTCTATCTATTAGCTCATCTGCAATATTCAAGCACTCTACAAATCCCTATCATTTTATCACAACCCCATACACACTAATAATACACATAACCATTAAAAGGTCTTCTAAGAGTATTCCCAAAGCATTGGCTAGACCCTTTTTCAAGTAATAGACTCAAGTAAAAGGAAGTTAGGGTTTTTGTTAAGAAAGTAAGGGTTTATTTGTAGCAAAGCATTGTCTATGTGGCTTAAACAAGGTTTAGCACTACTCATCATCATCATCATACATCCCTTAAGGCCAATATAACTCTTTATTTCTTCTTATAATATTCATTTATGCATATTGGTTTAACGCCCAGTTTTACTAAAACTGTAAATTTATAAACGTTTTAACTTATTAAACTCAATTTTACCCAAACCATTAGTTGGTGATACGATCTATAAAAGAATATCAGTGGTTATCAAAGTAACTAAATTACTAGGGAGTTTCATAAATATGCTCATCGGATGGTCGTTTCGACGAGTTGTTGGGATTTACGATTTAAAGTGTCCTAACCCTCGTAACGTCATGTCATGACCTCCTAAAAAAATGATATCACCGAACCGATATGTACGAAATAACAACTTATAAAGATGTATTCAAGTACTCGTAAACTTATACGACCTAAGAAAATTAGGTTGCATTCGATCTTTACGAGAACGCATTATCTGCATATTTTGTATTATCTGACTCAAGGTGAGTCAACCCCCCACAATTATACGATTCCAATGATTTTATAATTAGTGGTGAGAACATGCTTTGTTATTATAAATTGATAGGGTACACCATCCACATGATCAGGAGGAATTACATTCACCATGATAATCTAAAAAATATCATATAATACTTACTCAATAGCGTTTCAATAAGAATACTATTATTCAAAATAACAGTTCGCATAAATGCGCAACAAACAAAAATTCACATTTCGTGACATTCTCGTTCAGTATATCTCAAATATACTCCAAACATATATAATAATAGTTATTATATAATTACATGACATTCTATGCATACAACACATGCATAAATATACCAATACATAACCATTTATGCATACAACACATGTATAAATATACCAATACATAACCATTTATGCATACAACACATGCATAAATATACCTTTTCTTTCTACATATAACCAATGGAAACGAGGAGTCTTGGCGTGCGTGTAGAAGCGTTATAGTTTAGGTTTTCAAAAAGACTCGACCTAGTTCTCTATAACCTTAGGCTCTTGATACCACTTTGTAACACCCCCAACTTTGGATTTGCGCAGCGGAATTAGCAATTAGGTGTTACTAAATAGCATAAAACACCAAGATAATAGAAAACGACCCAAATGAGACGTTTTACAAACATGTGTTCCATTATTAATCAGAGATAAACGCGTTCAGGTCCCCACAGGATCGCAACCGCAACCATTACAACATTTGAAAAACTATTGTTTCAATTTAAAGATATTGTTTTAAAACACATCAAGACATTGTTTTTTAAAGACAATGAACACACAAGTAGTCTTTCAACAAAATCATCACACGCACGATACCTCCACGCCATTGTTGCCTTCATCCTTGGTTACCTGGGATAAAACATGTTTAAAATGTCAACAAAATTGTTGAGTGAAATTCATAGAGTTTAAAACAATCCATAAGAAATAACCTTTGAACACATAATTAGTTCTCAGGAAAACATTGCAACGAATACAATGTATAACAATCTATTTTCTTTCACACATTAAGCTCATGACACCGATCGTTAATAATACATATGTCAATTTGCCCCAGAACAAGGTATTATTGTTATATACCTACTACTTATAAATACAAAACGTCTGTTTGACAGGGTGTTCACAAGGATTCATACCCCAGACGGGGTTTTCAAACCCGATAGATCTATTTAATGGATTAGCGTTCACCTCACAAGGCAATTAACAGTTCATGAAATAAGGGACTTCGACAATAGCTACTTATGCGGAAACAATCTCGTAATCAAGTCCAGCATACCATAAAATCATATGTGTTCGATTTTATAAAACAAACATGCATCCCCTCGCGGGTTTAAAAATAATTAAAAGATTTAAATACGAGGCTATGAAGTCACCTTAAGCAAAAGATCCAAATCAATCAAATCAACAAGCGCAAATAGCTTCACGTCCTAACCGCGACCTACATAATACATATATAGTGGTACGTGACTAAAAATATAATAAATCATATATTACATACTTGCTTATATATATATATATATATATATATGTGTGTGTGTGTGTGTGTGTGTGTGTGTGTGTGTGTGTGTGTGTGTGTGTGTGTGTGTATGTCATTATTGCGTACATACAATCATATACAATAATCTCCAAGTGCGACGCAAAACATTTCACTTTGACGTACTTAACAATATTACAACATTTTCCATAAAGTTTCCATTTTTTGAAAGTTACCGAAAGTAAGGATAATATAATCCGGATTTCATATTTCATTATCAATTAACTAACATTACGAACCCTTTGCGCATTATAGACTTTATTCAAAAGTTTACGTAAGTTTGACTTCCAAAAGTCAAACTTCATAGTTGACTTTTTACCCCAAAAATACCCAAACTTGACTCGGTCGTAAAACGTTCGTTATTAAGAGTTATGCGACGATCCACCTAGCTAAACAGAGCTTAGAGAGAACACTATCACTTGACATTATCAAAAATAACTTTCAAAAAATTTTCGACTCGCTACGGTCAAGTCAAACTTTTTGTTCAAACTTGGTCAACCCGAAACCTATGAAACCGATATAGTCAAAGTAACATTTCGACAAGCTTAAATAGAACACTTACAACAATCTTGACACAATAGAAATCAACACAAAAACTAGTTTTGGCTCCCCTTTGTTGATTCGAAATCAGAATGAAACCCCAAAACCAACCAAAGCTTTTTCAAACTAAACCAACTTCTAAAACAACACAATATCTATCAGCAACAAACACCCTTTTGAGATCAAAACTTCAAGAACTTAAACAAATTTCTAACTTTCAAATGCATGAGTAAATTTCTTAGTGCGATATGTAGGTCTCGATAAGCCGATTAAGAAAATATAATCGGATTGTATTGCATGTCAGAAAATCAAAGATGGTGGTGTGTGAGTGGTCGGGCCGCGTCATGGGTCTGTTCACGGAAGAGGGAGGGGAACAATTTTTTTCTAAAAGAAATATAATGGAAGTGTTACTTCCTTTTATTGGGAATAAGTTTGGCATTTTAACACTTTTAATCCCTCCATCCTTAAAGTCCTTCTATTTTTAGTACAAAGGTGGTTTCTTTTGTTTTATAGTCGGCCAAAGACACGGGTCACACCACATTTGTAAATATTTTTATTCAGTCCCACTAAATTTACTTTAAAACATTTAATAAAACTTTAAATCACGGTAAACCTAGATTTTTTTGTCACGTCTTTTACAAAATACGGGGAAATGCAATAAAATACAGAAAAAGAAATTAATCACGCTCTTGGAGCGAAAATATAAATTTTTCTATCCCTTCTTCGGGACGCTAAAAAACAAAATAGAAACTCAACCACGGCTTGTAACTTCCCAATAAATGGAAATTTTCACCAAACCTTATATAGCATAAACGAACAAAATTCAATTACGTAGTAAAATAATTATCATAGCTCGGGATAAATGTTGACCTGAAACTCAGGTTGTTACATTTCCCCTCCTTTAGGGAGCGTCATCCTAGTGCTCAGCTCGACTTATCCGCTCTTCCTCGCTTCATCATCACTCGTAAAGAGATGAGGGTACTTATTCTTAATTTGAACCCTCGTTTCAAGTTAAATCTGGACTCTTTGCGTAAATCTCCAAACGGAACTTTAACGATTTAGGTATCACCGACTCTTGATAAGCCGCTTTGATTGCTTGATCAACAATTTCCACTGGCTCTTCAATCATGTGTAACTTATCATCAAGTTGAATATCATCTATCAGAACAACAATGTCGCCTTTCGCTAAGCATTTCTTGAGATTAAAAACATGAAAAGTACTATGAATCCCTTTTAATTCTTCAGGTAACTCCAACATATAAGTTATAGGACCGACTCTAGCTAGAATCTTGAATGTCGAATTGTAACATTTGGACTCTAGCTGTCCTGCTTCCAAAAACACCAGAACGCCCTTCCACGACGATACCTTGAGCAATACCATATCACCGACTTAAATTCCAACAGCTTAGATATGTGTGATAATGAAGGTTGATAGCAATGTCATTCATGATTCATTAGATATGTGTGATAATGAAGGAAAGGATGATCAAAATGTTGAAGAACCTGAGGATGAATGTGTGTTGTTTGCTTCTTTAATTGAAAATTTAAAACTAGATGTTGATAAAAACAAAAAGATTTCAAAAACAACTGAAGAAAGCAAACACGTCTCTCACTCAAGAGCTTGAGAAGAAAAACCGTAATCTTAAAGATTGTAAATTTAACCTTGGGAGGATAAAAAAACCTTTCATCAAATCCATCTAAGATAAAGAACAATTTTATAATTTAAGTGCAAAGAAACTCTTGCTTTATTAGTAGATATAAATGACAATGTTGCTAGATTCTTTTAAAAACAGAAGCTTACATGACAAATTTTTGGTAAAGAAGAATGCCACGCTCAGTAGAACATTTCTAAGCTGAAACATAGGCTTTGATCTTGTTTTAAATCAGAGAGGCAACAGAACAAGGATTTCAAAAGCTAAAGGGATTTAAAGACTTAGACAAAATAATTGCTTTATAAAATAAAGTAAAGTTTTTAAACGACATTGTTTATAAAACTGGTCAATCGGCACAACCCGTTTTTATGCTAACTCCTAAACCAAGTTCATATTATAATGGTCGATGTTCGATAAGTTTTAAAAATCCTGAGTATCTCAAGAAAGCTCTATGGGAAAAATAGTCTTTAAATAATATCAAAGATGATAAAAATGATCTTGCGAACATATTTGCTCTAGAAAGTGATGAGACAATTCGTCTTGCAGAAGAGAGTCGATCAAAGTTGGGTGATCTAGTAAAACCATACGACTACAAAAAACTAAAGTCTTGTGAACGATTTTAGTTTTCAAATGACTTAAAGAAGAACATTCTCAAAACATCATTTAAGAGAAGAACAACAAATTTGGTGTAGAACATCGAATACTTGCTAAACATAATCGTTAAGCAAAGTAAAGTATGTTTTTCCAGATGTTAAAGTAAGTGAAGAATATAAAAGGGGGAGTTGATACAGATTGGCAACAACGTAAAACGGATTGGCAAAAACCATTACAAAAGACATTAGGTTACTTTTTGAAAGTCTTTTAATTCCAGTTGCTCACAAAGCTTTTAACAATGTTGGGATCTTTGAACACGCATTAAAAGAAGAAATCCTCGAAGACTTAAAGTATGTTAAATATATAGAAAAAGAAGTTGATGACTTGGAAAATGTGTTTGATGCTTAAAAGGTAGTTAACAACGTTGACGATGGTGTTAGCAACATTTCCTATGACAAGCTAAAAGTGTTCGATGCTTAAATGGGTAGTGTAACTAAGATAGCAAACTGGTTTTCACTAAATGTTCTACATTTAATATTAGCATCAAACAATGTTATTATTAGTATGGTGATATATAGCATGATAAAAGAACGAGAATCCGTGAACAAAACCTAAAAAAGAAACCTCAAATTTTTTTAACCAAGTTGACTAGAGACTTACTTTTTAAGCTTGTCACGGTGTAAGGCGAGCCATAAATTAAAATTTATTGATCCGCTAATGATTAAGAATAGTTATAATGAGTGACGGATCTATGAATTTTAAACATTATTTGTTGTAATGTATCTTTGATTAATTTTACTTTGTCTCAGCATGTTTTTACGCATCATTAAGCATAACACAACAAAATAGAAAACAAAATTCTAATGAAGCACAATTTTCATATACTCAAAAAACGATCACATATTGATAACATGAAATTTTAAGAAATTCAAATAATACTTTTGGGTTTCCAGTCGTATTTCTTTTCCCAAACAGTTCTTTTATCATTATAGAAATATATTCCGTCATTCATCGCAGACCATTCACAGTGAACGTCATCCCACTTTTCTTTCCGATAGCATTTTAGGCAACGGGGACTATGCTTGTCAACAACCACTAAATCTTGTTCTTTCGAACCCCATTCGAAATGACACTAAAATTTTGTTTTTCCAAAAACGTTTTAAAACAAAAACGCCAATGGTACTCCTGATTAGAAGTTAGAAAATGATCTCCAAGATCATCATCTTTCGACTGATAATGAATAAGTAATATACTATCTGGTATTTAGGTTTGGATTTTGCGGATGCAGCCGGGCCCGATATGTCACAACCGGCCAAGGCGAAAACACGAGGCGTAACATCATGGATATCATCACAACACAATGACGTCTATAAAGAGAATTCTACATGCAATAAATAAGCAAAGTATAGACACCAAGTGTCATAACTAATACCCATAAAAAACTATTCAAACTCCAAAGGGTGTCTTTTTGGATGAAAACGAAAGTTCATCGCCAATAGAAAGAATTGCAATAACAAAGTATCCAATAATTCCAATACAAATGCAATATACAGACTTTTAAAAGCAATAAACTCCATAACATTCCTAATGGTCTCGTTCTAGCACTCTTCTCTCTATCTTATCACCATGATGCTCACTCGAAATGATGCTCTTAACGGTCAACCACAATGTGCTGGTGGATGCGAGGTCATAAGGTTTAAAGACATCTCCAATAACTCGCTTTGAAATCACTGTGATAAATAAAACATAGCATAGCAGAACATACAACGAACTATCATACAAGCTAACATGCAATCACATCAACCTACATTGAGACGCTCACTCTCAAACATCACAAACATATCCCTATCCATAACAATGAGACGATCACGCTCACTATTAACAATCCACAACAATGAGATGATTATGCTCACTATTAACAATCCACAACAATGAGACGATCATGCTCACTTCTAACAATCCATCAATGCCTTGAGACGATCATGTTCAAGCACAATAATCCATATCATATTAGCAAGTAGCACATAACATACAATAGTCTCGTATAGCCTATGCCTCATTTAAAACACATTATCATAGTAACTAAAACATTTAAACACATAGCATCATTTTCACCCCAAGAAAACATAAGAAAAATGGGCTATGAAACTCACCTGATGCTAAAGCAATTTCCAAAATCCTCGTACAAAGCTAAACAACAAAATAACATGTGTTACACGCTACTAAGCCAAAAGATTAAATACATGTAACAATCATATGATGGATGTATAAGGTGTTTATTTACCCTCATAGGTCACCCCGACACCATACCCAACATTTACCAATTCGTTTACACACTTTCTTTTTCAATAAGTTATTCAATTTACCCGTGAAAACGCGAATTTTAGTGTCACTTTACCATTTTCTAAACCACACCTACTAACCTTTATAAATTTTACCAAAAATCACCAGTTCAATATCATGAGTTTACTATCCCTATGATTTTTCCACTAATTTATATCCCCTCTTAAATGCCCCAAATAAAATCAAACTTTTAACTACTCAGTTTCGGATCTAAACGAACACTAAAAAGTTTGGACCTAACAACCATACTTAGACTCCAAATCAGAAGCTCTACTTTGGGGGATTTTTAATAGACACATAGAACTACACTCCTGAAGGTTGGATAAATCTAATTCAAATTTTAAATGGGGGTTTTACACCTCGTAATGACATAAATTGACCGAATTTTATTGGTTTAAAAGTTTCTTGTAACCAACATTTGAATGACTTCCCGACCTTAAAAACTTTCGAGGCCGGATGTTATGGAAACTAGACTCACTGAGCTTCATCATAGGCACCGGAATCATATCAATTCATGCTTCTAACCTCTAGATATTCATGAAACAACACAACCCTAAATTCTGCTCAAACCTAAATCAAGTTCTAACGCGATCTAAACCCTAACAATTACACAAATCGCATCTAATTGGATTACTAAGAACCCCTATTAGATTATTAAACTTTAATTTACAGAATATTAGGAAACCTAGATCCTCCATAACTTTTGTTACATGAAATTATATACTATTGATTAAACTAATAAGAAAAACTAAACCATACCTTAAAGCTTGTTTCCTTTACAAATCAAAACCCTAAATTTTTTCTCCTTCTTTTTCTCTTGGGATCGGCCGAACAAGCAATAGGGGGGTTTGGGATTTTATTTTTTGTATTATTTTAAAAGCCCTAGAATATTCTAGCTAATTCCTAATTAGAGTCATAGTTTATTTTAGGCTTTTATTTCTTTTTTTTCTCTAAAATTCGTATTTACTATTCATGTATAAAAAAATATTTTTTTTCAATTAATTAATTACCTTCAATACCTTAAGTTTTTATAAAATCCTAAGATAATTTGGTAAACCATTTTGCTTATAAACAACTTTCTAAAAATAACTTTTCTTTTCCTAATTCACTTTCTATATATGGAAAGTTTACTACCAACTTCCATATTTCAACCACATTATTCCTTTCCCATATCACACACTTCCTATAAATGCTTAATCCTTAAAACCAAGTAATGACGTAGCAATGCATGCACACATCTTTCATATCCATTATCACCACACGTGAACGAATGGAATAGTTAACACCAAACTCAAACACACTTAAAATGAGATGCTTATACACCTCAAAATGATATCAAGCCACATAATTAACTTCTGCTCAAACCAATAAATTCACATAGCACAACACTTACACACATAAAAATGAACTCTTAGCCATTTCTAAAGGTTTAAACTAACCTGCTCAAATCACGGTTGTCACATTATCCCCTCCTTAAGGAAATCTCGTCTCAAGATTTAACTAGCCGATTCATCAGCTCAATCAACAAACAACTGAGGATACTTAGACTTCATATAATCTTCGTGTTCCTAAGTAAACTCAGGTCCACGGTTAGAATTTCAATGAACTTTCACAAGCGATATCCTACTACGCTTTAAACTCTTAACTTCACGGTCCATTATTCTCTATAGGTTCCTCCAACAAAACGAAAAGCTTTGTTCAACCTTAATCTCATCCAATGGCACATGCAAACTAGCATCCGCCAAACACTTCTTTAGGTTTGACACATGAAATGTGTCATGTACTCCACTTAATTCCTTAGGCAATCTCAACCGATAAGCTACAGGACCGATTCTTTCAAGAATCTCAAATGGCCCTACATATCTCAGTGCTAACTTACCCTTTTTCCCAAAGCAAATTACACCTTTCCAAGGCGACACTTTTAGCATAACTCGATCTTCACACTCAAACTCTAACGTGTTTGAGTTCTATTTCAGCATAGCTCTTTTGAACAGTCTCTATCGCTTTGTCAGCTTCTCTTTTAATCAAACACCAATTTTCAGTCGTTCTTGAAACCCAATTCATGTCTAATTAACTACTTACTCTCCAATCTTGCCCATAGATCAGGCGACCTACATTTTCATTCCATATAAGTTCAAATGGTGCACACCATTAATGGTCGAATGATATCTACAACCAAAATCAATATCACATGCCCTCATTATATCTTCCCAGAAGTAATTGAATCATACTGTTCACTTTGTCAATCCGCATTGAGGATGCTAAGCAGTACTCAAATCCAAAATCGTGTCCTCTCAACATTTCTGCAGTGTCTTGCCAAAACCACAGAGGTAATCATCCATCTCAATTCGAGTGATCATACCAGAATTTTATTCCTTGCTATTATCTCATCAATATAAATCTTTGCCAATGTCACATCTTGAAATCCTCTTGTATAGCTAGAAAATAAGCTAACTTGGTCAGTCTATCGACCATAACCCAAATCATATCATACTCACTACTTTGATCTTGTAAATTTAGTGATAAAATTCATGGTGGTTCTATCTCATTTTCACTCAAGTATCTCAGGCTGTTGCAGCAAGCCAAAAGTCTTTAACATTGCAGTCTTCACCTCTTAAACATGTCCGAAATTTGCTAACATAGATAGCTAATCCTTCTCTAATTCATGGCCACCAATTATGTCTCAAGGTATATTGTACTTCTTTTATACGCTCCCGGATGTACCAAGTACCTTGATGCATGGGCCTCGTCCATTTTACTTCCTACCAATGGAACCTAAATACGGTCCATAAAATACAAACTCTCATCTCCTTTTCTTTCCATCTGTTGATCTAAACCATGTAGTATTTCTGCGAGTACGTTCTCTTGCTTGAACCCTCACTTTGGGCTGTCAGTATCATTCCTCTTAACTCTACTGAATTGTGTAGGATCCCTATTCATTCCAATAGATTAGCACAAGATCAATAGCACAAGAGATTAAACATAAGAGAACTTTTGATTGGTGAAAGAATTATAGTGGCTTGACAATCCCTAACAGATGAAATAAAATGAAGTAGCCTAACCTAAAAAATGAAGAAAAGAATGGCTTTATATAGCCTTACAATGAGGCCTTTGGGCTTTGATGGGCTTTTTCATTAAATGCCCAATTACATTAATATTACACGCTTAAACGAGCTAGACTTTTGTCTTGTATCTTCGAGTGACCGAAGCTTCTTTGTTTGGGTCCATTTATGTGAACCTAAAATCTCCCCTAGATGAGGTTCAATGAGAAGTTAGCTCACTCTTGCTTGTCTCTTTAGCTGTTGTTGTTGGGGTACTCACTCTGTTGTGCTTTGGTAATTCAATCTTTAACCACCTTGATAATGATCTTCAGAACTTGGTGTGATGTGATTCTTGATGCTTTGACTTGTTTAAGCTTACTTCTCTGTTTACTTTGTGATCATTTATTTACTTTTGCTCTGCCATACGTGATCTTTAGTCTCACATGCTCATATCCTGTTGGTATCTTTAAAGCTTTGATGCATTTATCTTTCTTCCAATCATTTGAACTTTTGCATTTGTAGTAGACAATGATTTTCAGAGATTGTGCGGCAAGCTTGAATGTAAGCTTTCTTGAATACTTCAGTATTGTGGTTATGGATTGAGCACCATGTCTTGACTTCTGTAACTTTGAGTCGTCATTCGCCATGATAGAACAATTTAGACACCAACAATCATTTTGTTAGGTTAAAATCACTTAATGTGTTCTAGAAAATCATTGTGTGAACACGAGAAGGGTTTTTATATTTTGAAGGGATCAAGTAGTGACGAATCTCTAATCTGGTTCGGTATGTTAACCGCTGATTCCGTGAGGATCAATGGTTACTGTTTGAATATGCACCTGTGATCAGAAGTTTCATTAAAAGAACCTTCTTGACAGGTTTTCGGCACGTTATTGCTGTCGTTTCGTGACAAAGCTAGTTCCCTATAATACCGAAGTATCAGGATTCCCTAATGTTCGCCGTTATCTCTAACCAGATGTCGAAAGACTAACACCACTATAAGTATTTCTATAATAGAATGGTAAAGAGTGAGTCAGTACAGTTTACTATATGCTGATATACCGTACTAATTCCCTTTTTCAGCGTTTTATTTCTTAATACAATTAAGTACCGTAGAAGGCTTGTGGCAAAATATAATTTGAAATACAATCGAGTGCTTATAAAATTTTGTTTGGGGCACAACGAAAGTTTAAATCAGGAATGCTTCTGATGAGTTTTGAAATATATCCGAAAGATATGAGTGGGCCTTTGGGAAAGCCAAACTTGTACTCAAGTACATTTATGAATCCACTTCACTAGTGGGCGCAAGTCCCGAAGAACAGGAAATGCGCATTCTACGATACCTGGTGGACAACATCTCTTTCTAGCATTCCTTTAGATCACTTTAACGAACTTGAAACAAAAAGATTCTGGTCATTTATCAGATAGTTGTGTATATACAAAAACCTTTGGGTACCTTGTCAACTTTTGATCTATTAACCACTTATTGCTCCACTACACATGTTTTTACGTTGTGCCGTCGATAATACGAAAGTGTTTAGCACATGCATGGATAGGACCTTAGCATTTTGAATCAAGCGAAATCATTAATTATACGTTTTTATATGTTTAAGACACATTTTCTCCCCGATCAAAAAGTATGAAACTTGTGACAGGGTTTTGATCTAGAATGACTTATAACAATGTATCATCTCCCCTCATCGTATGAGGTGAGATGAAATAGCACAAATATCAAGTGAGCAATTGAAACAAGACCTTTAGAATACCCAGACAGGAATGATACTGCAATCTGTCTTGAACTTGTAAGCGGTTGGTTGTTTCAATCTTTCTCCAATAGAATCAGCAATAGTGTGTCCATTTGACCTGCAAAACTGTTAGTGGTATGATTTCCCCACAAACTCATGACCGTGTTCTATTTAAAGAGTATAGGTCACAGTTGATTGGTCATTCCTCGAAACTTGTTTGATTAAAACAGTTGTTTATTAGAAAAACGTGTTCGGGGCTCTAGACATACCTTCTGCCCTGTAAAGAAATAATGCACTGAAACGTACACTAAATCTCTGGGATAAGACCGGGTTACAGTCTGAAATAACTGCAAGCCATTCTAGCTAATTTTTTTTTTTTTTAAATATACACAATGATACAATGCTTTAGCATTCAAAAATACCAGATATCCCCTTGGAACCAGCCTTTCGATCACTAAGTTTGCAATCAGGGAACCTAGAGATCTTAGTAACTTTGGAACTAGAACTAACGCTCGGGGTAAGTTCTAAAGGCTCAACAATGGGTTCCACTATCTAGTCTAAAAGGACATGTTTATCATACAACGCAAAATGTCGTCCAGTGGGTTTCCACTGAGGCTTAACACTACCAACAATCTTTCCAGTTGGTCTCCAAGCTGTCTTAGTAGTGTTCACATTATGATTTCTGGTTGCTTTCCAAACCTTCTTAGTATGATTCACACTATGTTTGGCATGGGGGGTTTTGGTATTCACAGACTTCAAAGAACGAATCACAAACTGATTATGATAAACAACATTCAACTTCCTATTGTGATCTGCTGCTCTCCTCGCATTCACACTCTTATTGGGCAAGATACGATGGTTCCGAGTGTGGCACTTTGGCATAGGTTTGCGAGATTCAGTGGCAGGTTTGGTTCTTGTAGACAAATTCACAGGAACATTAGGCTTTTTGTTGTGTTGTACTGGTAGTTTCTGTGTGGGTCTATTTGAAGTCCTGGGAGGTTCTTGAAAAGTAACTTGCTTCTTCTTAGGCAACGGGGTTGGTTTCACCCAATTGGCTCTTTTTGGAGGTGGAATGTACTTTGAACTTTTGGTATACATCCTGTAAGCAAGATACTTTGGGTTTCTAATAGGCTGTAGATCCACACTCTTTTGCCAATCAAATCAGTTTTCAGTTTGGCAATCTCAAGCAGTTAAGCCATTATATCTTTTCATGGTGTCACGCAGTACCGTGGAGTGAGTATTCGCCTTTTGACAGTTCATCATACCGTCTTTGAGACTCACGTTTTTCTACCTTAAGGCCATTCTGCTGAATCCTAAGGGAGGTAATGTATCTTTCAACTGAATTCTGTAGTTTCTGTGCCTGTTGGTTCTCATATCTTTCATTCAGTGGATCCTAACATTCAACACCTCATAGATGTTGATATGAGCATCTAAATTCCTTATAGTGTGTCTTTTCCTTGAAGCTGATCTTCTTAAATTATTTCTTTCATAAATTGCATTGAGGCACTAGAAGTGTCTATGCCTGTTTATAGTTTCTGAAATTTAAGTTGTGAAAAATCAATATGGGTCTTTTGTAAATGAGAGTTACGTTTCTCTGATTCAATGACCTTCTTTTGTTGTTTTAAAACATCAGCTTCTAAGTTCAATGAACTTTAGGTGTTCCTATCGCAAGCAGATCTAAGATCTTCGCAGAAGGCATTCGAAATAGGGGGCACAACAATATCGGAAGTAAGGCACAATAGAGCGGATTCTTTTTCTTAAACATCAGCAATTAAATCGTTACATTTAGGATCAAAGACATATGAAGGACTTAGTGTCCAATCCGGCTTTCTTCTCTTTTTTTTATGGTCAGGTCTTGTTATCATTACACATTGTTCATACTCCGCTCCAAGTCATCAAAAAATCTGTTCAAATGCTCTATATCTCTTTGAAAAAATGTATATTAGGCAGCTTGATTATGTTTTTTGAAATGGTCATAAATTGGTACAGTTGTTGTTCAACAAAACGTTTTGCATAATCAAAACACCATTCAGAAAATAGTCTGGTTTTTGTGTTGTTCTTTCTTTTATGTTACCTTCAAATTGAGGAAAAAACAGCATTAACATTTCGAACGGACGGCCAGAACTTGAATTGTGAGGTCGACTTTTTATGAACGAAAGGAGTAGCAGTGTGGTGGTTTTACTAGCTTGACTAGCAATTTTTTTGGCAGAAGCCAATACACCTGATCTCAAATAGTTCTTCTGAGACAAACATCATGGCATTATGCTTGTCATTGAAACCGTTTGGGGCTGGTCTATCATGTCTGGTTTTTCACTCATCTTTTTCATGCTAACCACTTGGTGTACCAAGACATCTTCACTATCCCATATACTAACGGGGTGGTGAGTTGGATGCAAAAGCGTATCAGCATCATACAAAACAGATTGAGCACGCTTGGCCATATAACCTAGACCTGGGTTACGGGTACCTAGGAGGTCCTTGTGCAAGTCAGCGGTTGCGGATTTAGGTTTCTTAGAAAGCATAGGAATAGTTTGTATGGCATGTTAATCTTGTGCACACATATCTCTTGCAAACTTTGTTAGGCATTCTTTTAAAACAAACTAATTTCATTCTAGATAACTATCTTTATGCTAGATTCCTTTTTCTCAGAAAAAATCTTTTCCTTTTCAGATTGTAAAAATTCAATTGATTTTTCTTTTCCTGAAAGAGTGGATTTAAGCAAATCGTTTTCTTGCACAAGTTCAGCGTTACGCTTATTACGCTGAATCACTAGGGCTTGTTCCTGTCTAACTTTGTTTTCAAGATCAAGTTTGACCTTGTGGGTATCTAGACGACATATTTCTTGCTTGCATTGAAGAAGCTCATTTTTTAAGGTCTCGATTTCCAAACATTTTTCTTGGTTAACCTTAGCATGTCCGTCTAGTTGGGTTTGCAAGTCAGTTAAGATGGCAATCATAGAAACTTTATCAGATGTGTCAGCAGATACCTCAGTTGGAACATTTTGGGCTTCGGTGTCAAGAAGATACTGATGATACGGGATCGTATTGTCATCAATCTCAGTCTCAGCATCGGAGTCTAAATGTTCTTCCTGGTGCATCTCCTGATTCAACTGATAATCCACATTATCAAAGATTGGATTGTCCTTGGAGTGTACCTCATTGACTTGACTGTTGGTTGCAGCATTGGGACCTTCATCCACGTCTGAGTCATAAGCATCCTCATGATTGGCTTGAAACATGTTTGTTGTAGTTAGTGCCTGAGGTTGATCATAAGGTGCGGTGCATTCCACATCAGCGAGGAATGCTTCAGCTTCAGCATCCAACACATCTCCTTTCTCTTTAGCTTCCATCAGTAAAGCTTTATCTTTGAAGTACTGAGAGTCCATCTTTCTCTTGGGTTCTTTACACTGCCTCGCAACATGTCCTTCTCCTCTGCAGTTAACCACGGGATGTGTGGTATAAATAACAACGCTTGTCAAATTTGACTATGTACAGTACAAATAATGCCTCCCAAAAGGACGTCAACATCTAAAGCACCAGCCATGACTCAAGCTGCCATCAGGAAACTAGTTGCTGGCAGTGTTACCGCAGCTCTGGAAGCACAAGCTGCAATAATGGCAAATGCTGACAATACCA
>BQNB010105284.1:0-23638 GCA_026074375.1 Tanacetum coccineum
TTCGGGATTGACAACCCCCGTTCGGGTGACTAGCTATCACTGGGAACGAACGTTATAACATGTCGGATCACGTTGGGACTATAGGCCCCCTAACATATACATACTTGAAACATTTTAGTGACATTAAATTGGTCATGCATTCTTTATAAATCTTTGGGATAAGATTGGTACTTTTGGTGACATTAAATTGATCATGCATTCTTTATAAATCTTTGAGATAAGATTGATACTTTTTGTGACATAAAATGTGTCGTGCATTCTTTATAAATCTTTGGCATTTTTATATGGTACTGTGATGACACAGTGGATAAATACATTCATTTGAAACTTACATTCATATTTAAACTAACCTATGAACTCACCAATTTTATGTTGGCCGTTTTAAGCATGTTTTTCTCAGGTGATATAGATACTTGGCTTACTTAAAGTGCATTGGAGTCTATACATTCAAGTTTTTCATGGTGATGCAATTATGGGACAAATGTTATATCAATTTCAAGGAAATCAACGAGATTATTTTTCAAACGACACATTTAGAGGTCGTTCTCTTGTATCTAGCGTTGTGTATTATGAAGTAGCACCCCAAGTGGTATTCCGCTGCGTTGTGATTTTCAAGGGTGTTACAGATTTTTTTGCTATATACTACATAAAAATTGTTGATTTAAGTTTAATCTCCAAAAACAGCACGTATTATTAATCCGGTTAGGAGCTTATGGGAGAAAAAGCCACAAATTACATACATGAGCTCTTAAGATTTCCAAATAATCCTTGTTTAGCATCCCACTCATACTTAACTCTATCATTTTTCGTTCTTCGCGAATTTCCGCGAACGCTTAGCCTAAAAGTTAAGGAACAAGCTAGAGCTCAACACGCTCGATCGGGTCAAAATTTATTCTTATTCTACCCAGCAGGAAAGTCAAAATTATGACAAAACACTTATTTTATTTTTGAAAATTTTTAAATTTTTCATATTTTTTTAAAAATTTTGGTGGGAAAACGGGGTACGTGAGAACAACGGGCAAAGGTAGGTAAGATCATATCGAAGATATACTACCCCATACTAAAATTAAACATTGTCCTCAATGTTTCCTAGCCTAAGACTTAAAAACCCCATACTAGAATTCAAAAAGTCGAATGCATAATCTAAGCATGAAGAAAGTATCACAAAAATCTTAAGCCATTTATCAAGTATGCTAAAAGATAAATGTTAGTCGATAATAATCTTAGGATATCGGATTTCCCCAAACTAATGTCAAGCAAAGGCTAGGAAGCTCGAGTGGACCGGGACAAAACACCGAACACGAGAGTCTTCAGAAAATTTTGGGTTAACCCTGCAAACAATCACAAGCACAAGCAACAAGAATCGGAAGAGTACAAGCCTCCTCACATCACAATAGAAATAAGAAAGAAGATAGAAGGATAAGCATGGGGTGCCTCCCACGAAGCACTTTGTTTTTGGTAACCGAGTCACATAGCTTGACTCGATCCCCGAATTCATTCGTCCTTAGAGAAAGTGTGGAGATCCTGGACTACCTTGGGTGGTAAGTCCCCTCCAAAGTAATGCTTCACACGATGACCATTCACCTTAAAGTTCGGACCATCAGGTTGAGATAACTCAATTGTTCCGTATGAAAAAACTTTGGTGATGGTGAAAGGTCTTGACCAACGAGTTTTAAGCTTTCCAGAGAATATCTTTAGACGAGAGTTGAAGAGTAAAACTCGATCACCAATATTAAAAATGCGGTTTTTGATCTTTGAGTCGTGAAGCTTCTTCGTCCTCTCTTTATAAATCAAAGAATTCTCATAAGCTTGATCACGAAGCTCATTAAGTTCATTAAGTTGAAGCTTTCGGTGATCACCCGCGATTTTAAGATCGAAATTAGCATGTTTCAAAGCCCAATATGCTTTATGCTCTAACTCGATAGGTAAATGGCAAGACTTCCCGTATACTAACTTGTAAGGCGTACAACCAATTGGTGTCTTAAAAGCTGTACGAAATGCCCATAAAGTGTCATCTAGTTTGTCAGACCATGAGGCACGGTTTTCTCTAACCGTCCTTTCTAAAATACGTTTCAAACCATGATTGGACACCTCCACTTGACCGCTCGTTTGAGGGTGATAAGCGGTAGCTAGACGATGAGTGACCCTATACTTAGACATTACTTTAGCAAACCGATCATTAAAAAAATGGGCCCCATGATCGCTTATAATAGCTCTAGGTGTTCTGAATCGGGCGAAAAGAGACTTCAAAAATTTTACTACAAATCTAGCATCATTTGTGGGGAGCGCCTTTGCTTCAACCCATTTTGAAAGATAATCAACGGCTACGAGGATGTATTTATTCCCATGTGAAGACGGAAATGGTCCTATGAAATCAATACACCATACATCAAAGATTTCATAAAATTGGATAGCGTTTTGAGGCATCTCATCTCGTTGTGAAATTTTGCCTTGTCTCTGACACGTATCACAAGATTTGATCCTTGTATGGGCATCTCGATATATGGTTGGCCAAAAGAAACCGACATTAAACACTTTTTGAGCGGTGAGATTGGCATTATGATGGCCCCCGGTGGGTCCTTCATGACAAGCTTTGAGAATGTCAATAGCTTCTTGCCCATACACACACCGTCGAATGATTTGATCCACACAAATACGAAAAAGATAGGGATCATCCCAGAAATAATGTTTAACGTCTTTGAAAAATTTCTTCTTTTGTTGAGTCGTCATTCCTTTGATGATAAAATTTCCCGCATGGAAATTTGCATAGTCTGCAAACCATGGGGTACATTCACTAGAAATAACTCCAAGAGTCTCTAAAGGAAAATGTTCATTTATGTCCTTGTTTTCTAACACATCCTTATGAGGATTCTCAAGTCTAGATAAATGATCTGCCGCAAGGTTCTCACTTCCTTTTTTATCACGGATTGTGATATTAAATTCTTGTAGGAGAAGAACCCACCGGAGCAACCTCAGCTTAGCATCTTGTTTGGTCATAAGGTATTTTAAAGCCGAGTGTTCCGTATACATTATGCTTTAGATAAGACAAGACATGGCCGAAACTTTTCAAAAGCATACACAATGACAAGCATTTCCTTTTATGTGGTAGTGTAATGAATTTGAGCTTCTGTCATTGTCTTACTAGCGTAATGTATAGGCTGAAAGTGCTTCGATCTTCGTTGTCCTAAAACCGCACCAATCGCGAAATCACTTGCATCACACATGAGTTCGAAAGGTAGGTTCCAATCAGGGACAACAAAGATCGGAGTTTCAGTAAGCTTCTTTTTAAGAGTCTTTAAAGCATCAATACAATCCTTAGAAAACAAAAATGGTGTTTCCTTCTCAAGAAGGTGAGTCATTGGTCTAGCTATTTTGGAAAAGTCTTGAATAAAACGTCGGTAAAAACCAACTTCAAATAAGCCCTTGAGACTTTGAAGACTTGTCATTCTTGGTCCTTTGACTTCATTTTGGGCTTCCTTTGACTGCCTTTTCTGCTGATCCGGCTGTGATTTCTGGCTGATTTCTTTGTCTTGCTCTTGACTCTTTGTCTTTTTCCCGTTTCTTGTCGGTTTTTGATCGTTTTTGCTTCTTTTTGTCTTTTCAATCCTTTCCTGCACAATTGGACACAAAAGCACACATTTTCTATTCTTTTGGCATTTTATTGCTTTTATTTGGCAAAATCCCGGGTAATTTACATATACAATTAAGCAAATATCATGTCTTCACACCGTTTTAGCATTTTTTCTAAATTGGAGAGGCATGAATCAAAACTATCCTCAAAAACCGAGAAATCATCCATAAACACTTCCATCGTCTTTTCAATCATATCATGGAATATGACCATCATACACCGTTAGAAAGTACCGGGAGCATTACACAAGCCAAAAGGCATGCGACGGTACGCGAAAGTTCCATACGGGCATGTGAAAGTAGTTTTCTCCTGGTCTTGGGGATCTATTGGTATTTGGAAATACCCCGAAAATCCATCTAGAAAACAATAAAACTCATTCCCGGCTCATCTTTCTATCATCTGATCCATAAACGGAAATGGAAAATGATCTTTTCGAGTCGCTTCATTTAACTTCCTATAGTCTATACAAACTCTCCACCCTGTAACTAAACGTGTCAGAATTAATTCATTTTCTTCATTAGCAACAACGGTAATTCCTCCTTTCTTTGGAACACAATGCACTGGACTAACCCATAGGCTGTTGGAGATCGGGTAAATTATACCGGCATCAAGAAGTTTTAAGACCTCCTTTTTTATTACCTCATGAATTTTTGGGTTAACCCGTCTTTGACCTTGAACCGTGGGTTTGTAATCATCCTCCATCAAGATTTTTTGTGTACAAAAACGAGGGTCGATACCCTTGATGTTGGTGATTTTCCAAGCAATTGCCCGTTTATGAGATTTAAGCACTTTTAAGAGAGCATCTTTTTCATTATCGTTTAAACCTTTTGCAATAATCACGGGTAACTTGTTGTTTTCTTCTAAGTATGCATATTCCAAGTGAGACGGTAAATCTTTTAACTCTAATTCTGGAGGCTCTTCAATTGAAGATTTTGCCTCGGTCACTTCACTTTGTTTAAGGTACATCAGAGGAAGTTGAAACGGGTCATTATTTAACAATTTTTTTGATCAAACAAATATCTTCCTCCGGATTTCAATCGGTGTAATCAATTTCCAGTGAAATCGAATCGTCCTTAATATAAGCTTCGATTTCTTCCAAAATGAATTCAGAAGTAAATGGCTCAGATGTCGGGGTGGGAATCCTAGCAATTCCAGAGCATACTCCTCACAAACTGTATCAATGATGTCAATTCGGTTTACCAACTTATCATTTGTAGAGGAGTATCTAGTGGTTTGATCTATATTAAAAGTGACGGCTTCGTTATCAACCCGAAGGGTTATTTCTTCTCCATAAACATCAATTAAAGCACGACCGGTCCTCAAAAAGGATCTCCCAAGTATGAGAGGAACTCGAGGATCGGCTTCGAAATCGACAACAACAAAGTCGGTAGGAAAATGAAATTTCCCAACTTTGACAAAAACGTCTTCGGCGAGTCCTTTAGGATAAGTAATCGATCGGTCCGCTAACTCTAAAGTCATCCGAGTTGGTGTAAGTTCAGGTAAAGAAAGCTTTTTTCCAAATAGAAAGGGGCATAAGATTTACGCTCCCGCCAAGATCGGCCAAGGCGTAACATACATCCATTCCCGGGAAATTGCATTGAATAAGAAACTTGTCGGGATCTCCAAGCTTTTCGGGAAGCTTTTTTACGAGCATTGCCGAGCAATTCTCGTTCAACGGTATCTTAGCTAACTCAAGCAACTTTTCTTTATTCATGAGCAAACTCTTAATCTTAAGAGCAAATCTTGGCATCAAAAGTAAAGCATCCGCGAAACTTATGTCAAAATGCAAATCTTGAAACATTTACGAGTCAAGACAAAATCCGCACCCGAGCCCCGTTCTTTAAAAATCAAAAAGTTACAAAAATGACCCTACGAAAGTTTTTGCATTTTTCCTACGAAATATATGACTAAAAAAAATTTTCTAAAAAAGAAAAATATTTTTTTGATAATTTTTATATTTTTTATGAATTTTTAAAACTTATAACAAAATTAAATTATAAAAAATACTAAACTATTTTTAAAAATTCTGAAAAATTTACCTAAAATCCTACCTAAGAAAAATAAGAACCCCAAAATTCGGCTTATGAATAAGCCGAAAATAAGCTCGAAAGAGCTTATAGCTTAAAGGGCCAAAATGAGGTTAAAAGAATAACCACTTGGGACTCTAACGTAGAAGTCCCAAGGGCACAGCGGTAAGGGTCTTGGTTATAAAAGAGGTGTATTGAGGGTAGAGGCCCGGGTTCGAGTCTTGCTCACCCGGGTTTCCCCTTATCTCCTCTTTTTTTTCAAAACTTTTTACACAAACTTGATAAGCTCCTTGAGCTTATCATTTTTCATAATTACAGCTTTTTGAGAATGCTTATAAATAAGCTGAAAAGAGGGCTTTTTGTTTGACAGTAGCTTAAATTGAGCTTAAAAGCTCAAGTGGCTTTTTCTTGGTGACTTTTTGGACTAATAAGCTAGAATTTTAACAAATAAGCTTAAAAGGATTTCTAACCTAACCTAAATAAGCACCTATGAGTTAAAATCTAGCAACTAAATAAGCTGAAAAAGGCTAAACTAGACAGAAAGCTTGAATAAGCTTAAGGGCACATGATTTTTGATTTTAAGCACACAACAAGCTAAGGAATTTAAAAATAAGCTAAGACAAACAGAAAACCAAGCTAAATAAGTAAAAGAGAATAAAAAGCTATAACTAATAAGCTCCTAATAAGCTAGAAAAAGAAAATAAGCAATTTACTACACTAAACTAAATGGAACAGTCAAAGAGCCTACTTTGAGCTTAATTTTAAGCTACCTAGAGGATGACTTAAGGTCTGAAAAGCTAGGGCTTAATAAAGGAGCTTATTGGCTTTCTAGAAAAGCAAAAGACTTAAACTAATGAACACAAATAAGCCAAGAAAAATGGGTTTGAAAACAAGCTTTTGCACCAGGGCAAATTTACTAAAAAAAGGGCTTAATTTGACAGCTTAAAATTAAGCTGTCAAATAAGCTCAAAGTGAAAAATAAAGTGTAAACAGATTAAAAAGGGCTTAAGAAGAGCTTATATTCAAAATACCATTTGCTAAAAACAAGTTAAACCTGCTGGTTTTTGAGAATGAAAATGGGACACATTTTGACCTTTTGAAAGACTAAAAAAATGTTGACAGTCTATAACAAAATGCAAATGACACCAATTAGTCTTAACTACTAATTTTTGATACTTACAAATGACACACTTTGAGACTAAAACTCAGGTTTACAATGGCTTATCCAAATAAGCCATTGTATCTCTTTTAAAACCAACAGTCTTAAAGGACATCTAAACAAACTTGAAAAATAGTTTTTTGGCTTAAAATTTTTGGAAAAACAGACTCAAAAGGGCTTAATAACTTAAGCCAAAGTTGACCAAGTGACACCAACCCATGACATTCCTGTTTCTACCTATTTTGGGCTTGTACCAAACACCCCTTTAAGTAGTAAAAATCAAATTAAAAGGCTAATTAACAAAGATTTAAAGAAAGACAATTAAAGACAGGTAATTAGCAATGACAAATAAGCAATTAGCAGCAAGAAAAGCACAACATTAAGCTCTAAAATAAGCAAGAAAGAAAACACACAGTTACAAGCTAAAAATGGCAGTTACAAACAAAATTCAAAGAAGTGACAAATAAGCAATCAATAGGTACACATAAGCATAACTAAACACAAATAAGCACAAAAAGTCATCAATAAGCTGAAAATAAGCAATGTTACAGTAACTAAAAGCAAAAATTTAAAAGGAAATGTACCTTGGCTCCTTGCTCAAAATAGGAGTGTATGAATACCTAAATAAGCTCTAATCCTACCCCTTAGCTTATAAATAAGCTATACTAAGCACCCCAATGAGCCATCCAAGACTGCTCATTCATCCCTTAGCTTAATCAAACAGTAACCCTTTTTTCCTTTTTAATTCTTCTTCAATTTTTGTATCAAAGTTTAAAAACAGATTATAAAGTGCTTATATAAGAGCTTATATGACTTTTTAAAAGTTTAAAAGAAACACAAGTTGAAACACTAAAAACTAACTGAAAACTAAAAAACTACTTGTTGCCACAATGGCTTACAACAGCTTATATAGCAAAACGAGCTAGGGTTTGCACTCCTTTTCTTCTCTCCTTGGTGTGCTTCTTAGTAGCACAAAAAAAGGCCTAGTGTGCTTGTTGTGATCTGTGTAAACACAAAGTTTAATTCTAATCAAACCTGGCCCTTGGTTATGCTTGGTGCCTACTCATTTTTATCTCAACCTTTGATCGAATTGTGGGAATTAGGTTGCCACCGTGGATAAGTGGCCATGTGGGGGTGGGGTTTAGGATTGTGAAAGGTTTAGAGGGATGTGGGGAGGTCAACAAAGTTGAAAGTGACAGGATGTGGGGTTTGTGAGATTGGCGGGAAATGTGTTGGGAAGATGTACAGTAGTTCAAACGTGGGGTGAGGGTTTGGTGATTTGTCACATATAGTCCCTCAAGGTTATAGTTGTGTTTGCACCACACGTCCTTGTGTTTATACAAGTTTGGGGTTTTGACAAAAAACACCCCTAGTGTTATAAAGGTTATTACATCCATGGTCCTTTTGAGTTATAGGTTTAGAGCCTTGGCAGAAATGGCCCTTGTGGTTAATACTTTGGGCAATTGGCAGTTTTGGTCCTTGTGAGTATTTTCTTCTTTTTCCTTCATTAAATAAGTTAGGGACTTGGCAATTTTGGTCCCTAAACTTATTTTTCTTCACTTTTTGACTTTGGATTTGTCGGGGTTGACTTTGGTTGACTTTTTCAGACTTGGGCTTTGACTTGACTTTGTCTTTTCCACGCTTTTCCATTCCGTGTCCGGTTTTGTCGTTTTGGCTTTGTTTTTCGTCCTTTTCTTAGATATCCGTTCCTGCACAACACAATTAGCAAAACAAGCATATTTTTGGCATTTTAAGTCCGTTTTTGGTTATTTTAGCTCGTTTTTAAAGGTAAAAGGTATGTGTAATTAAACACATACCAATAGACTACGAGAAAGATAATGTACTGGAATTAAAATTCTCACTTGATAGGAATCAAGCGAGTAGAACTAAGTTAAACAATGATCGAAACCTAACTATTCCCCATGCAGCGGCGCCAAAAACTTGATACGGAGTTTGTGAAGACTTCATAGGAAGCTTTACAATCCCCTAGGCAGAGTACCTAACCGTTGTAGTGTAGTAAGGCAAGACTCGGGGGTTGTTATCATTCTCTAGGGGAATAGGTTAGGAACGCTCAAACACGGTCTAACAGAATTCTAAGGGGTTGAGAGAAGATTCTTTTTGTGTTTTTGTATTTTTAAGAAAGCAGGTAAATATCATGGTTTGAGAGGTTGGTTTGTTTAACTAATAATTAAACTAAATATAATCTATGCTACTGGTGATAACTTTATGATAAAAAGATGTATTTACCTAATCATGCACTACTCCTCAGATTGCTTCTCCTAGATCTGTTGCTTTGTCACACTTGTGATGATTTGTGTAAGTATTTCCTAAGTCATGAACGAATTACACGAACCCACCGTCTATTTAATATTCCGTTAAGGCAACGCACAAGTAAGGTAGTATAAAGACTATTACAAGGACCCTAAGAGTATATTAAATGCACGTGAAATATCTTAAGAGGGCTTAACGATATTAGGGGTAAGGTAGTATGAAGACTGTTACTAATGGCATCCTTTCTACACACTCATGTTTCCCTAGACGTCTATGCTAATTTAATATCTTATGGCTAGTTTTCTAGAGCCTAACGCGCAAGAAGCAACATTAAAAAGATATACAACCTAAGTTTCATGCAATCATAAGTAAATAAAATGGAGGATTTAGCCTAACATGTTATAAAGAAAGCAAGAACATAAATAAATCAAACAACACATAGACATATTGAATGATTAATGATAAATAATCTATTTGATTAAAACCTGGATTGAAGGTAGTTACAATAGGGTTTTAAGGCCTTAAAAACGACCTAAAAAGCTGCTAGAATGACTACGGTTTGTCACCCAAAAGTTATACAAAGTTACATACTTAAAACCCTAAAACCAGTTTTATATATATAGTGAAAACGACACGACGACATCGCTTTGAAGTCTTGACACCGTCGCCACGTGGATGATTCTAGATCCTCTTTAAGTTGGCCACGTCCTGACATCGTAGCTGGATCTCTGACGCCATCACGATGAAGATCCTGACGCCATCGCTTTATGATGGCGACACCGTCTCCACTCGCTGTATGCACAATTCTTCATGATTCTTGGTGTAGATTCGTAATCTTATTTGTTTCTTCTCCAAATGAGCCCAAGTCACGTGTATTTCCTCCTAATACCATCCAAGTGCTAAAAACCTAAAAACAAATGATTAAGAATATTGATGACATCAAATAATGTCACATTATTATATCATTTGTCCTATCTGTTTTGCCCACTTTTATATAATTATTTCATAATTTTGTACTTAATTGCTTTAAAGTTGATAAATGCAGTAATTCAGGAGTGTTTTGTAAAGACAAGCTAAAAGGCGCATGATTTGGAGTTAAAACGAAGATATTTGAAGATTGCTGATTTCTGACCAATACGCTGTATCCAACAAAAGAGATACGGCGTATCAGCGCCTGTACTTCACAAGAAAACGCGTTTTGACCAATTCCCAATACGGCGTATCCCTTTTGTCGACATACGCCGTATCCATGAAGATAACTATTCGAAGATACAGTAAATAAAGTAAATTGGGAAAGATATCATTGATTGATTGAGAACGTAGCGCGCACTCTAAGTTATCTAGCCTAATACGCCGTATCGACCTTGCCATGTACGGCGTATCGAGTCTTTTTCAGACACTATAAATAGAAGACTTAAAAATGAGTTTTCAGTGTGCAATATCATATTCTTTATACCATACTCATTAAAGATGAATTTTAGAAGAGAAGATCAGCCACCAAGGTCAAGCATCGATCACGAATCCATAGAAGACATCGTGTAATTTTTACTCTCTTAATCGTTCGATTTTCATTGTTTGATTACGCTTGTATAATTACAATGGTTGTGGGCTAATACCCTTGGGTATTAGCCATCTTAATAAAAGTTCAATGTTTGGTTTGTTTTAAAATTGATTTATTAATTTATCGTTGATTGTTTAATTATGTTTATCACCTCAAGTCGAACAACTTAAGTCGAACAACTGATTCGAACAACGCAAGTCGAACAACTGAGTCGAGCAACTCAAGTCGAACAACTAAGTCGAATAACTCAAGTCTAACAACTGAGTCGAACAACTCAAACCGAACAACCTTACTTCAGTTGAAACCGAACAACTCCACTCTAGTTGAAACCGAATAACTCCACCTTAGTTGAAACCGACCAACTCCACTTTAGTTGAAACCGAACAACTCCACACTAGTTGAAACCGAACAACTTGACTCTAGTTGAAACCGAACAACTTGACTCTAGTTGAAACCAAACAACTTGACTAAGTGGAAACCGAACAACTGATTTGTGTGGAAACCGAACAACTCGACTAAGTTGGAAATTGAACAACTTGACTTTTGTAGAAACCAAACAACTCAAGTTTTCAAAATTATACGGTTTATTTCGTTGACTTGTAAAATCCCGTGAAACATTTATTTGTTTTTCCCGGTTTTGTCAAGAATTGTAAAATCCCGTGTAGTTTCATAAATTAAAACACTTAAAAGACAACTTAATTAAACACAATTTCTTTCTACCACCGTCCGATCAACTAAGTAATCCTTTAACATACACATTTCTCAATGACAACTCTTGCTGACAAAGCAATTCTTTCGGGTGCCGACAATCGTCCACCTATGTTGGAAAAGGATATGTATGACTCTTGGAAAAGCATGATGGAGTTATACATGATGAATAGACAACATGGACGAATGATCCTTGAATCTGTTGAAAATGGTCCATGATTGACTCTGATTATACCCTTTAAAATATATATAAATAAATATAAATATAAAATAATATACTTATAAATATATATAATATAAGGATAAGAATCAAAAATCTCTCAATGTAGTAATCCGAGAGTATGATTCTCAGGTCGTTATCCCCAACGAGGAATGTAATTAAAAGTCGAGAGGCGTTTTGAGAATCGATGCTTGAATGGACAAGATTATGATTGGTTATCTAAATCTATGGGAAAATTAAGGCAAAAACTTAAAAACAATTAAGGTAAGACAAATTTTAACTAAAAATGCAAAACGGGAATCCTAAACGGGACCTAAAAACCCTAAATTATCAAAATTAAGTCCTAAAATGATCTTTTTGGTTTTTATAAGTCTTAATTGACTAAAAAAACTAGAACAAAGAAAACTAGACCAAAAACGAAGGTGTCTAGGGCTTAAAAACACTAAAACGTGAACGGGATTCAATCCCGTTCTTTAAAAAACCAAAATTTGCAATTTTAACCCTACGAAAGCAAATCTAATTTTTCTAGGTTCTAAATGTTAAAAGAAAATTTTCTAAAAAAGAATTATATTTTTTTGACTTTTTTATAATTTTTTATGAATTAAAAACGATTTAAATGAAATTAAATGTTTAAAAATACTAAACTATTTAATAAAAATCTGAAAAAATTAGCAAAAGTAGCTTGAACAATGTAGAATCTAATAAAAATAAGTTGGGAAAAACAGCTTATCAAATAAGCTGTGAAATAAGCCAAAAACGGCTTATAAACCAAACGGGCTAAAATGACTATAAAAGATTGATTTTGCAAACCTAAACTGAAAAAGACCCAAGGGCGAGTTGGTAGAGGGAGTGTTGTGTAAAACTTTTGGTGAATAGAGGTGAGGTCCCGGGTTCGAGCCTTGCTCACCTGGGAATTCCCCCAATTCCCAAATGTAAAAGCCATTTTTTTACAACTTTTTAGAGGGATTAAAAATAAACAATTTTTACAAAAGCACTTTTTTATAAGCTACGAATAAGCACTAAAATAAGCTAAGAAAGGGACAGAATAAGCTAGTTACACTAAGACTCTAAAATTTCTAACTGTTTTACTTTTTTCAAACTAAATAAGCTAATAAAAAGGCAAAATAAGCAAAGACAGATAATAAGTAACTACAAAATAAGCTAAGACCGAAAATAAGCTATACTTAATAAGCAAATAAGAACAAAAATAAGCAACTACAATAAGCTAGAATGACAGTTTACTCAAAAAGCTATAAAACTTAAGGATTTTAAGCTATAAGGCAAATAAACTCAAATAAGCTCTAAACTAACGAGAATAAGCTAAAATGGGATTAATCTAACATAATAAGATAAACTAAACATAGAATAAGCAAAATCAATAAGCTAATAAGCCTAAATAAGCAAATAGCTTTTTGGCCAAAACTGATAAGCAAAAAGGCCAAGAGGGACTTTTCTAGCTTAAAAATAAGCTAGCAAAAGGATCCTTATGGCTTAGTGGCTTATACCACTAAAAAGATTGGCCAAAAAGCTACAATAAGCAACATTGAAAAAGCATTTTGAAATTCAAATAAGCACTTAAAAAGCTTCATGAAAAGGGTATCTCACACAGATTCAACACTTAGACAAATTTTTGCAACTTTTGTAATCTTAACAAAACACCAATTTTGAGCTTAAAAATAAGCAAACAAACAGATCCTTATGACTATATAACCTACAAACAGATTAAATTTAGACCTCAAAGAACAAGAATCAACAATCAAAAAGTATTTTGAAATTCACAATAAGCCATAAAAAGCATTTGAAAAAGTAATTTCTCAAATTTTTTAAACACTTAGCAAATTTGACAGTTTTGGCAAAAACTTAAAACAACAATTGCAGGCTATTAGAGTTGGTTTCTAACCTCTTTTAACACATGCATAAACACAAAAAGCTCAATAAGAAAAAGCACAATCAAATAAGCAAATGCAATGAGCTTAAAGCTAACAGTTTCAAACAACAAACTCTTAAAACCTTAAAAATGAGATTTAACACTTAAACACTTAAACAAACTAAATTTTTGGACTACTTTAAGCTAAACTAAACTGACTCAAGTGTCAAAATGCAATCTTGACCCATTTTGACCCATTAAAACAGTTATGCCAAACACCCCTTTAAAAACTTAAAATGCTTTTTAAACTTGAAAACTTAATTTTTTTATGAACAAACGTATTAGACCAGATATCTAACAAGCATAATAAACATTATTAAGCATATTTCAATAACAAATAAGCACTTAAATAAGCTAAAACAGATTATGCAAGTTTATAAGCTATTTCAAGACAGATTATAAGAAAACTTGCACAAATGAAATTTTAAACTACAACTAAGCATTCATAAGCATTAGACATCATAACAAAACACAAATAAGCAAATAAGAACAGACAATAAGCAATAATAAGCAGTAAAACAGTAAATAAGCTTAAAAAGTGAAAATGAAAACTTACAAACACCCTTGCTCAAAACAGGGTAAATAATCAAATCTACAAGCTCTAGCTTGTCAAAAGACAAACTAGTGAGGTCTATAAGCTCTTCCCAAGCTAGCTTATCATCCAAAGAAGCTGAGGTGTTTAGAGGGGTGGATCTTTTTAGTACTTTTTTAGATTTTTATGATTAAAACAGGAAATAAAAGAGATTAAACTGTAAAATAAGGTTTGATTCAAGAGACAAAAAGCTTAGTGAAGCTTTTAGGTAAGATCTACAAGCTGTTTCATAGCTTTTCAAAGCTTAACAGGTTATAATAATGATCAAACACAGAAACTTAAAACACAAACCTTAAAATTTTCATTAAAAACTTAAACTTTTACAAAGGAAATTGAAATACAGGATAACTTTAAAAACTTAAATGAAAATACATTAAAAAGAGACTAAAAACTTAGGACAACTACTAAAAAAAACTCTCCCTTCTACAAGGATTAAGCCCTCTATTTATAAGCCGGATAGAAGGACCTAGATCCTTGGCTTGGTTTTCTTGTGTGAGAGGAAACAAAAGCTTCAATCTTGGCCCTTTAAATCATCTTGTGCTTCTTTAAATCCATCATAACCTTTGATTATTGCCACACAATCATTCCTCAATGATTGCTTTTGGATTGCCAACGTATCAGGTGCCAAAAACATCATCCCTTGCATCATTTGAGCTTCTAGAAGAGGGTTTAAGTGGGTTTAACCTTAGGGTAAGAGTAAATTTGGGGATGGAGGTGAACAGTAACAATGGGAGTTTAGCGGGAAAAAGGGGTTATCCTGTTTGTTTGGTGTAGGGCACAAGTATGGTGGATTGGCAAGAATGGTCCCTCCATTTTATATAAGTATATGTATCAAAGGACATTGGAGGTACAACTTTGGTCCCTGGAGTTTTATAATTGTTGCACCGTTAGTCCTTTTAGGGACTAACAGGGGTGTAATAAATCATCAAGAGAAATAAATAAATTCATATCATCGGTTGTAGAGGAAACAAATCACACCCTTTTTTTTCTCGACGATTCGAATCCAAAATCCCGAATTGAATGTCTCATATAAGATTTCTGCTTATCAATGAAGAAAAACCCCATTTTGAGGTGGTTCAATAATATCCCAATGGTGCGAATTATCATTGCACAAATTGAATCAAGGGGTAGTCGGTTTGCGAACACAAGTCCAGAAGAAGAGAGAGAGAGAGCATTATATCGCACATCTCAACCGGCGGAAGGATCCACGAGAAAAGAGGGAAAAAGCATCGGACAGAAGGCCTCACAAGAGACTCCATAGGAAAGTTGATCTCACACAGAGAAAAAAAAGAGGCGCAGATAAAAAGAGAGGAGGAGAAAAGGGTTATATCTAACCCTACCAGGTTCTAAAAAACCATAAACAACCCCTCCATTTTCATTCCTTTTATATATCTGATTAGAAATAGATATATATAAGTTTTAGGTATTGACAGAATTTACCCCTGACTACAGATTTAGGGTAACTTAGCCTAAAACCCGGAATTTGAATATAGTAAAAAAGGGGGGCCTAAGAAATTATATTGCCACTATATTGAGAGAGAATTTTTAAGGAGTAATTAACTTTGGTTATTCGTTTTTTTTTTAAAAATCCACTAAGGACTGTTTATTTTAGAAGGGAAAACTAGTCCCGCTAAGATTGATTGCCATTAAGAGGCAGGAGCGCTCACCCCAGATCTTAGATATTTTAATTTTGGGAGATTTTTTTTGATATCCTAGAAATATGACGAAAGATAAAGATGGTGGAGATACTTCAAAAAAGGAAGTAGGCACTATAAGTGCACCACAATTTCAATGTCCAATGCTAAAACCCACGAATTACTCATTATGGGCAATTCGAATGCGAATTATTCTCGAAGCGAACGGTTTATGGGAAATGATAGAACCCAATGAAAAAACCCAAGCAGACAACAAAAAAGACAAAACTGCTATCGCATTCCTTTATCCAATCTCTTACTCCGAAGGAACAATTGCTACAAAATAACAAAAATCACAAAACCACGGAAAGCCATATGAATCGCCCTGAAACCTAGACTACTATAGGCGAAAGAGGAGATGCAACCTAGCCGCGGTTGCAAACCCTCAAGTCCGACTTTGAAATGCTACACATGAAGGAAGATGAAACAATCGACGCCTTCACCACAAAACTAACAACCTTAGTAAATAAAGCAGCGAGTCTAGGGCACACTATGGAAGATGAAACTTTATTCGCAAATTATTAAAATGCTGTTCCCATATTGGTATTACATATTGTTGCGTCAATTAGAAACTATACTCAGACCTGTGTGAAATGACCTTAGAAGGAGCAATGGTAGACTTAAAACCTACGAAGAAAGGAATAAGTATAAAGGCAAACAATGGCATAATCTAGATTTGACTTTATTCACACGATATGAAGAACCACGGCAGATGACGTAGTCATGGCGGTTTAACCAATCACGGGCCAGAAAATTATTTTAAGAAAGAAACACACAATCAATTCAAAATAAAAAGTACTCATGATTATGTGTAAGGTAATGTGTTTAAATGAAGGAATATGGGCTCTTTGCAAACCAGATTGTCCATTAAAGACAGAAGAACAATCCAATCTCACTGAAGAAGTTTGGAGCCACAATTACTCATGGCAATTATTGAAGAATCACAAATCCGGAAATGGAAGGAAATTACATTCAACTCTCGACTTAACCAATATCAAACAACAAGGAGTTGGCAGTGAAAGCTTGGTTGTGGTATAACCGAAAGTCTAATCAACCTGAATCAAGGAAGATATACACTGCAAGACTCCAACTTTAGAAGGTGGATTAAACCAGACAAAGACGATCAACTGGATAAGGGAAGATCACACAATAAAGTGGAAACAACCAGGAAAAAAATGATCAAATGCGATACAATGAAGGTCAAAGCAACAAAGTGGAAATAAACCAGAAGGAAGGAGATGATCTACTCTGGATATAAGACAACGATCGCAAGGCTCTACAAGAAATCCCTACAGATCAGATGGTGGATTCAACGGAAGATGGATCAAGAAGACTTATAGACCTACACAGCAGCGTTTATGTTTAGGGGGGAGAATGTGAGGGCCAAACCCAATCAACCGGATTAATCCCAAACCCGCTGGAAAACCCAATAGAAGTCAAACGGGTCAAAACCCAACCCAACTGTCAAAGACAGTTAAATAACTGTCAAATGACAGTTATTTCACAAAGGTCACAACGGTTCACCAGAACCATTGCAACGATTCAAACTGAACCGATACAACCTTTAGATCGCACCTTTTCAGATTCTATAAATAGGAACAATTGTAAAGAACAAATTTGTGTGTATGAATGATTCAGATCAAATAAAACTTTACTTTTGATATACTTTGATTGCACTTCAAATTCGATCCGGATATAAAGGTTAAGACATGTTAGAGAACAAAAACTTAAACTTTTACAAGGAAATTGAAATTCAGGATAACTTTAAAAACTTAAATGAAAATACATTAAAAAGAGACTAAAAACTTAGGACAACTACTAAAAAAAACTCTCCTTTCTTCAAGGATTAAGCCCTCTATTTATAAGCCGGATAGAAGGACCTAGATCTTTGGCTTGGTTTTCTTGTGTGAGAGGAAACAAAAGCTTCAATCTTGGCCCTTTAAATCATCTTGTGCTTCTTTAAATCCATCATAGCCCTTGATTATTGCCACGCAATCATTCCCCAATGATTGCTTTTGGATTGCCAACGTGTCAGGTGCCAAAAACGTCATCCCTTGCATCATTTGAGCTTCTAGAAGAGGGTTTAAGTGGGTTTAACCTCAGGGTAAGAGTAAATTTGGGGATGGAGGTAAACAGTAACAATAGGAGTTTAGCGGAAAAAGGGGTTATCCCGTTTGTTTGGTGCAAGGCACAAGTATGGTGGATTGGCAAGAATGGTCCCTCCATTTTAAATAAATATATGTATCAAAGGACCTTGGAGGTACAACTTTGGTCCCTGGAGTTTAAGAATTGTTGCACCATTAGTCCTTTTAGGGACTAACGGGGGTGTAATAAAGGGTAATGGATTAACGGGAGTGTTATAGGGGAAACGTGGTGTTAAGTGGTGATGGGCTTGTTGTCTGGGCTGGGTATAGATAAAAGGGTGTTGGGCTTTTATTAAGGGTTTAAGGTTTATAAGTGTATAAGTGGGCTTTCTGGGGCCCACTAGGTGGGTACGGGTGGGCCCACTTTTGGTAATTTAAGTTTTTGGATTTGGTTTTTGATGCTTTTTCTAAATCCACTTCCCGGGGTTGACTTTGACTTGACTTTGTTGACTTTGACTTTTTGACTTGTGGTATGCGTTTAATTACACATACCTTTGATCGCTAAAATCGGACTTAAATGACTAAAAACGTACCAAAATCACATAGGTATTTAGTAAGAGTTTTGCATGTAGTATTTTGCAGGTAATGGATATCAAAGAAAATGACAAAAATAAAGAAGCCAAATCGACAAAACGAGCTCGAGAACGTGAAAGGAGCGTGAAAGAGTAAGTCAAAAATTAAAGCCAGTCAAAAGTTTAAGTCAACAAAGTCAAGTCAAAGTCAACCTCGAGAAGTGGATTTGGAAAGAGCATCGAAAACCGTACCCACTTAGTAGGCCCGGGACAACCCACTTATACACTTATAGACAACTGCAAAACCTCTATAAAAAACCCGAACCATTCCTTTTATGTCGCCGATCCCACACAACAATGAACCCACACCATCGCCTTGTTACTTCTCCATGCGCCGTTTAACCCTTTATTACACCCCCGTTAGTCCTTTTAAGGACTAATGGTGCAAACAATTAATAACTCCAAGGACCAAAGTGTAACTCCAAAAGACCCCTAAGTTGCATTTTATGATATAAATTGAGGACTTGGGTCTCATTCTTTGCCAATCCTACCAAACTTCTCACCTTGCACCAATCAATCCAATTCCCCATTTTTCCCTCTTCTACTTCCATTTGTTATACTATTCCCTCCACCCCTAGTTCACTTACCCTGAGGTTTTTAATCCCACTTTAAACCCATATTTCTCTGAAGCTTAAATGATGTAATTGATGACGTTTTTGGCTATGCAAGGTGGAATCCAAGGAAATTCATTAGGGGTATGATTGCTGGCAATACTAAGGGCTATTATTGATTTAGAGGGAGACAAGATGATAGTTGGCCAGATTATGACTGCTGAATCCTCTCACACAAGGAACAACCAAGCAAGGACTAGATGCTTCATCACAGCTTATAATACAGGGCTATCTCATTGTAGAAGGAGTTTATTTTTGTTCTTTTTTAAGTGTAATTTTCCTTTAAAAGTATTTTGTATTTCATTTCCTTTGTAAAAGTTTAAGTTTTTAATGAAAAGTTTGAGGTTTGTGTTTTTAAGATATTGTGTTTGATCATTTTATATAAGTTGTCAAGCCTTGAAAAGCTATGAAGCAGCTTGTAGATCTTACCTAAAAGCTTCACTAAGCTTTTTATCTCTTGAATCAAACCTTATTTTACAGTTTAATCTCTTTTATTTCCTGTTTTAATCATAAAAATCTAAAAAAATACTAAAAAGAACCACCCCTTAAAATACCACAGCTTTTGGATGATAAGCTAGCCTTGGAAGAGCTTATAGACCACACTAGCTTGTCTTTTTGACAAGCTAGAGCTTGTAGATTTGATTGTTTGCCCTGTTTTGAGCAAGGGTGCTTGTAAGTCTTCATTTTCATTTTTTAGCTTATTTACTATTCAAGTGCTTATTTCTGCTTATTTTCTGCTTATATATGCTTATTTATGTTTGCTTATGTTAGTTAATGCTTATTATGCTTAGGTTTTAGTTTAAAAAATCTTGTGTGCAAGTTTTCTTATATTCTGTCTTAAAATAGCTCATAAAATAGCATAATCTAATCTAGCTTATCTGAGTGTCTTATATGGTTTGAAGTGTTTCTTATTTATGTCTTTTTTTGTTATATATTATTTGGTCTTATGTTTAGTTGAGTTTAAAATCAAGTAATCAAGTTTTATAAAAAAAAAAATAAATAGCAATCTATTTTTAAGAGGGGTGTTTGGTTTAATACTGCTTAAATGGATCAAAGTGGGTTAAAATTGCAATTTGACACTTAAGTCAGTTTAGCTTAGCTTAAATTAGTCCTAAGGTTTAGTTTGTTAAAGTTTTTAAGTAGTAAAACTCATTTTTAAGGATTTGAGGAGTTGTGGTTTGAAACTGTTAAGTTATAGCTTATTCTAGTTGCTTATTTGATTGTGCTTTGCTTATTGTTGCTTTTGTGAAGTTTTTGTATTTATTCATGTGTTAAAACAAATTAGTATTATAGCTCTAAGGCCTGCAAGTTTGGTTTGTGTTTTATCATTTCTGTCAAAAATATTGCTAAGTGTTGATAAAAAGAAGAAAATGCTTTTTCATTTGCTTTTTATGGCTTATCCTTTATTTCAAAATATGTTTTGATTGTTGCTACATGTTCTTTGAGTTCCATATTTAATCTGTTTGAAGGTTAAAATTCCATAAGGATCTGTTTGTGGGTTATTTTTTAAGCTAAAAAGTAGTGGTTTGTTTAGACTGAAAAAGTTTTCTAAGTGTTGAAAAATGAACAAACAGCTTTTTTCATTAGCTTTTTAAGGGCTCGCGCTCGGTGTGTTCAAACTCCTTTTTGATTAATGATTATTGTAGCTTATTGTTAGAGCTTTTCAGTTGGTATAACTCATTAAGCCATAAGGATCCATCTTTGAGCTTATTTTTAAGCTCAAAAGTGCCCCCTTTGCTGTTTGCCTGCTGTTTTGTGCCATTTTGCTTAATTGGCTTATTTGTGCTTATCTGCTTATTTTCCTAGCTTATTTATGTTTAGCTTAGCTTATTAGGTTAATTTAAGTCCCATTTAGCTTATTTCCTTTAGGTTTAAGCTTATTTCGAGGTTATTAGCATTCTTGCTTAAAAACTTAAGCTTTATAGCTTTTTAAAGATTCTGTCTCATTTGCTTTCTATAGCTTAAACTCTTTGCTTATTTTTGTTTGTTATGCTTATTAGGACCATGCCTTATAAAGCTGTTAGAAGCCAATTTGCTGCGCGCCTTAGCTTATTTAAGTTAGAAATTAAGCCTAGCAGTCTTAAGTTGCTAACTAGCAGTATTAAATTAAAAGTTCGTACTGTTGAGCTCATAAGCTCATTCTAGGCTTATTAGGTTGCTTATTTTTGTTCTTTGTTGCTTATTTAGTGTAGCTCTATTATCTGAATTTGCTTTTTCGCTATTTGATTTGTTATTAAGCTTAAAATGACAACAGTTAGCATTTTAGTGATTTAGTGTTGTTTAGCTTATTCTGTTTTTTTTTTTTTTGTTTGCTTATTTGTGTGCTTATTGGTGCTTTATAAAAAAGGTGTCTTTGTAAAAAGTACTTATTTTTTATCCTTCTAAAAAGTTGTAAAAAATGAAGTTTAAAAAACATTTAGGAATTGGGGGAAGTCAAGGGTGAGCAAGGCTCGAACCCGAGACCTCACCCCTATTCGACCAAACGTTTTATAAAACCACACACACCACCAACTCACCCTTGGGACTTTTTCAGTTTAAGTTTGCTAAATTTATTTCTTATAGTAGTTTTAGGCTTTTTAGTTTATAAGCTGGTTTTGCTTATTTCTCAGCTTATTCAATAAGCTGTTTTCCCCATCTTATTTTTCTTAGATTAGCGCATTATTCAGTCTACCCTTGTCCGCGATTTTTCTAGTTTTTTTATAAATAGTTTAGTATTTTTAAACATTTAATTTCATTAAAATCATTTTTAATTCTTAAAAAATTAAAAAAAAGTCAAAAAATATAATCTTTTTTAGAATTTTCTTTTAACATTTAGAACCTAGGAAAATTAGATTTGCTTTCGTAGGGTTAAAATTGCAAAATTTTGTTTTTTAAAGAACGGGATTGAATCCCGTTCATGTTTTTAGAGTTTTTAAGCCCTAATCTCTTCCGTTTTTGATCTAGTTTTCTTTGTTCTAGCTTTTTATCCAATTAAGACTTATAAAAACCAAAAAGATCATTTTAGGACTTAATTTTGTTAATTTAGGGTTTTTAGGTCCCGTTTAGGACTCCCGTTTTGCATTTTTAGTAAAATTTGTTTTCCCTTAAGTGTTTTTAAGTTTTTGCCTTAATTTTCCCGTAGTTTTAGAAAACCAATATCAATCTTGTTCCATTCAAGCATCGATTCTCAAAACGACTCTCGACTTTCAATTGCATTCCTCGTTGGGGAACGACGGAATCATACTCCGAGATTGTACTATAATTGTGATTTTTGATTCTTACCCCATACTTTTATATTTTTATAAGTATTTTTATATTTATATATATATTACTTCATCTTATACATATATATATATATATATATATACTTATATATCATATATTATCATATCATATTATATATATATATATATATTTGAAGGAGGTATCGGGGTTGACTTTGACTTGACTTTGTTGACTTTGACTTTTTAACTTGGCTTTAATTTTGACTTCTCTTTCACGCTCTTTCCGTTCTCGTGCTTGGTTATGTCGATTTGGCTTCTATTTTTGTCCTTTTCTTGGATATCCATTACCTGCACAATACAAATGCAAAACATACAAATACAATGTATTTATGATACGTTTTTAGTCATTTAAGTCCGATTTTAGCGGTCAAAGGTATGTGTAATTAAACGCATACCAAAATCCCCCATAATAAGATATTGTGTGTCCTCACGTAATGTTATAATTAAGCACTTAGAAAACTAAGAATCTCAATCCCCCTCGACTAATTACCTCGAAAAGTAGTTAAGTGTTCATCGAGGGGAATTAAAGAATCAAAAGTTTAGAACAGCCTTGTTTTTAACCATTTTTATACTCTTATTCCTACAAATATTTTTTGAATTTTTCCTTTTTCTTTTTTTTTGTACTTTTCTTTTTAAGCAACTAACTAGCTTGACTTTCGTTATTTTCATAACCGTTAGGGATCATAGAACAAGATGCATTTCGATCCGAGAATGCCCCAAAAAGGATAAATTCATCGTCCTCGACTTTTCACTTACTCCAAACCAAGCTTAAAACGAAATCACAGTTAAATGTCAGTTAAAATGCTAATACTACTCATATTTGCAACTTGTGAACTTTTCACTCCCGGTAATTATTATATCTTAGGTGAATGTGCTATTTTGAATTTCAACCTTGGATCAACGTTTTGCAAAATTTTATGCTTCACGTTCCACCCGAGAATAATGAGTTTGAAGGCGAGATCATCCCATGTAGCGACTTTCGTCTCGGCACATCCCAACCTTGCGGCTAAGTGACCAGGCTTTTGACACCCCATAGAGACTAGTATCGGGACTCACGGACCTTAGGTTTCAAAAACTCTTAGGTTTCCCGTATTCAGCTTGTTTTAAAAACTTAAAATGAATTAGTCAAAGTTCAAAAGCATATTTAAATTTAACAAAAAGAGATATATTTATTAATTCACACTTAATATTAAACATAACATTGATTGCAATTGTAACCCTCGACCTTTTAGAAGGTTGTAACATCAGTTGTGAGCCG
>BQNB010105285.1:0-23637 GCA_026074375.1 Tanacetum coccineum
AATTTTATAAAAATTACCCATTTTGACCCGTTATTCAGATTATATCATTTAGACACGAACAAAAGTAAACGACTAACTCATTAGTTGTGAATTCAGTTTTACTTATTATATTTTACGCTAAATCGTTTCTAACAACACTAGTTGACTAATTTTTAAAAATTTCGCCACGTTAACTTTTATTATATATTTTTTTTCTAAATCTGATCTCTTCCGAAACGACCCATTAAAATACATTTTCAAAACTCGGACTCTAAAGAAATTTGATGTAAAACGACATTTTAGACAACTTTTTAGTTTTAGCCGAGACCCGAAACTCGACGGAAAATGACGAAAATACCCTTTTTCGTTGCTGCAGTAAGTTAAAAATTCAGCAAGAGCTGATCGGAACTTTTAAAGTTTTCCAAAATTTCAAATGGCCGCCAAACGTTCGTTTTTAAGAGTTACGGGATGTGCGACCTACCGTTTCGAAGCTAGGGGCGACCTTTATCAGATTCTCAAGCCTAAAATCACTTTTAACAACATTGACTAGACCAAATTCATCTTGTAAATTTTCTGCAATATACGGGTAGCTTAAAACCTCTTCAAAACGCCAATTTCACGCATCGCGAACATCGCCAATGCTCTTAAACTATCCTAACACCATTACTAATCATCACAACCCAATCCAACACTTCAAAACGCAATATGCACCACAATTTATGGATTTACAATACAAGTTTATATATATGCATACATATTAGAAATTTATTAACATAAAAGGGTTAATAAAATACTTATAATCACAATAGAATGGGCGACAATGATTAAGCAGAATAAGCGTAAGAGATCGAAAAGGAAGTCAAGTATTAAGGAGAGCATATAAGGAATTGGAAGGTAGAGGATTAGGAGCAATAGGAACAATAGGTTCATCTTCGGGAACGTTCGGATTATTATTAGGAGGAGGTAAATTCGCCATGATAATTTGTAATCACGGAAAGATAAATACGTATAAGGTCACTACATAGATAGAATTTATGCAATATATGAATAAATGCAATGCATTAAAATGAATATGATAAATTAATATCGATTTATTTAAACATGTAATTAATGGGATAATGATCTATTTAAACATGTAAATAATTGAATTATGGTTAAACATGTAATTAATAGAATAATGATTTATTTAAACATGTACATAAACATGAAAACTTTAATATAAAGTTTTAATTATCGAAGAATATCTCGATAAGAATCATAGTATTTATTTAATAAATACTAAACAATAGTGTATTCATGAATAAGGAATACTAAAATGGTAATCACTTGAGGATGACTTGAGCGGGAACCACGAGGAGTATTTTGCGCGCGAAAAATTTGAAAAATAAAGTTATAGTTTAGGTTTTTGAAAATGACCTAGTTCTCTATAACTTATGGCTCTGATACCAATCTTTAACACCCCCAATTTCATACGCAGCGGAACCAACAATTGGGTGTTAACTAATGGCACAATTACACATAAATTACAAAAGAACGACTCAAAAGAGACGTTGTCAAACATGTTCCATTCCAAAAGTAAGATCAGAGTGCAAAAGTCGTCCCACAGAATCTTAACCAAATCAACATACAAGTTTTATAAACCACCAACATATTTTAAATGTGGTTTGAGGAATGGAACTTAAAAACAGTTTAACAAAATAAATTCGCGCAAGCTCCTCCTCATACCGCTCCAAGTCTTCAACCTTGATTACCTGAGATAAACATGCTTAAAAAGTCAACAAAATTGTTGAGTGAATTCATAGAGTTTATATGATTAAATGTTAGAACACAAGCATAATTCATCAAGAGACTTGTTGATCGGACAAGCCATATATTAATTTCTATCTCATTGAGCTCATGACATTGAACCTTGACAATAAAATATATCTTTCATGATATATTAGCCCCACGACTAGGTATTATTGCCTTATACCTAAATTCTCAATACAAATTGCTCGTTGAGTGAGTGTTCTCTTAAGGATACATACCCCCGGGCAGGGCTTTCAAACCTAATAGATCTATTTATTTGTTAAAGTAAAATACTGTGCCCTGAGTCTAGGGTACGTTCCCTCGTCTCTTGGTAAAGTATCCTCTTGAATTACCTGAAAGTAAGAAAGAATACCCGTTAACTCACCCCGGGTGTTGACCCAGGACCAAGTTCGAGTGTGAGAGTAAGTATGTGGATATGAGCCGAAGGGGCTGTATATGGGAGCCGAGGGGGCTATAGTAATAAATGTGTGTGTGTGTGCAGTAAATGTTGTGTTTTGAATAGTAAATACGGGGGTATTTATACTAGTCAAAACACTGTAGAGATGTACGGTTTCTGGCCTGTAGACGACGACCCTTTCGTCATGTCTCTATCGCCTGTGTCTTAGATGGTGACATCTCCTTAGTTGACGTCACAGTTTATCGTGTAGTCGCTATCTTTCTGTGTTTATGGTGACGTTATCTCTTTGATGACGTTGCCCTGTAGGTCTCTGAAATGAAGTCAGCGCTTTGTTGTTTACTAGGCTGACGTCTTGTACCCGTTCGGAACTTCATGACCCGTTTGGGCTCTTGTGGCCCTTTCGGACTTGAATGGCTTGCTTGGTCTGGAATGATTCGATTGGGCTTGAGTGGTTCGCTTGGGCTTTGTGTGGCCCATTCGGGCTATTAGCCTGTCCGGCATATACGCGGACACCCTGTGGTGTTTATTGGAACATTATTAGAAATAAGGCTACTACTATTCAACGAAGCAAGATTCTATGTGTAGCTGCAAGCTGTAGTTTTTTCTATAATGTTTCTAAACGAACACACAATCCTAAAAACTAAAACATTTACCAATCGTTATACAGTGGTTGTTTTTAGTTTAGTCGTAATAAAAAACTATCCCTTTTTCCTAATACTGTCATATTTTCCTTTTCTACCCGTTTTCTAGTAATAACTCAGAAAAATAAAAGCATACCTCTTCAACCATGTCAAGAAGCGTTTGTGCAAGTAGCTTCCATTTATAACCAGAATCATGACTACTCGAATCAGCCATACTCCGACAAAGTAATGTTAAAACCATCCGTCCACCATGTACTATCTCCTTAGAACGCATTTGTAGAAACTTTGTAAAGTCCGTATGAAATTGCTCTTCATATGCTCGGAACACATTTGGAGGACTTGTTTTCCCTAGGTATATATTTTACTTGTTGTCTTCAAGTCCTTCGGGTACCTATCACCATATTACAGGGACAAGACTCAGGAGTATAGTTAAATCTTAATAATTAGTTTGATATTTAAGACTTATTTGCATAAATACGAACTTACTTTTTCATATAGCAAGTTCCATCTTTTTTGGGAGGTGATTTGCACACTCCTCTAATTGATTGGCACACTCAAAAGTGTTGTATGTTGACATTTATACCTTTGTAGTGGTGAACATGAGTAGAGGTAATCTAAGGATATAAATGTCAACACATAATACTTTTGAGTGTCCCAATCAATTAGAGGAGTGTGCAAATCATCTCCCATCTTTTTTACATCCAATCAGTGTTTTGAAACCCGGTTCGACCCGGCCGGGTCAACCGGTTGGACCGGTTCAGGCCTAAAAAACGGGTCAAAACTAACCGGTTTTATAACTATTCGAGACCCAGATCAACCCGCTGGTTTTTGAGAAACCCGGGTCAACCCGGGTGGACAATACCCGCGGGGTTCTTTTTTCCTTTAATCTATTTGTAAAAGTTGAAAAAGCAAACACATAATTTATCCTAATTTTACACCGTTTCTCTCTTTCTTTCACTCCCAATCTACATCCAGCCACCATGGTAACCAATTCGAGTGAAACAAACCCATAATCACCAAATTCGAGTAAAAGAATCAAGTAAATTGCACAAGCAAGAACCCAACCACAGATGAGAGATATCATGGTATTTACTTGGATTGTTTTTGTATTTTGTTATTTATAGAGTATGGATCCTAGAGATAAAACACCAAGTGGATTCATGTCTTTTGAAGTATGAAACTTGTAAAAACGTAAGATTTACGGTTGTTTGTAAAGTTTTATGGAGGTTTAGATCCTGTTTCCACATCTTATTTGTTGTTTACAGCACATTCATTGTTAATTGTTGGCTTTTTTACAGCAAATGTGGTGTTTGTACATTAGAAAAAGGGTGTTTGGACATGTGCAGAAAACCGGGTTGACCCGGCGGTCGAACCGGTTGACCCGCCGACCCGGTGACCCGGTGACTCGGCCGGGTCGATCACAAACCCGGTTTTCAAAACATTGGTAATAAGAGCTTGTAATTAGCTTAACATTAAAGAGCTTATGAATAAAACAAGAGCTTTTGACAGATTATTGGAAAGTAAAAGTTCAATTTTATTAACTAGAAGCTTGTTTACATTATTGCATCCGATATAATGAAAATATGGTTAGGTGACTCAGTTTGTGATTTTTTATCATAGTCTTATAAAATATTTATTCCTTTATAAACTTATTGTTTTCATGATAATGAACCAGATAGGAAGCAAAACCAACTTCTGATGGCTTGATGTTCAAAAAAGAAGGTGCGATTAAAGCGAGACAATTGTAAAAGAATAACAGTTTTTTACGTTAAAAAATTTGGTTGTTGGCCTATTATGCAAATACCTGATAAAGCCAATGAAGGGAATTAGAGGAGTGAACAAGGTGCAGATTTTGGTCCGGAAAGATTCTTTCGTAGAAGGAACGAGGAACAGCCGATACAAAACAAGGCCCAAAATTTTCTCCTTTCTCCTTCTTAAGCTTGGCATAAAAATCTGCTAGTAATTTAAAAATGTTATTGAAATCATTTCCATAGAGGTCATTTAAGCATACTTCAATTTGTGGTGCTTCACGGTCATTTTCCTCGCATGCGTCAGTGATACGTCCCGGGCTTTATGTCATGGGCTAGTATATCTTTTATTATGTTTATGTTTATGTTTATTTATGATATGTCTTTGTGTTTGGAAAGTATTTATGTTGTCTCTTTGTTTAGGAAAGTGAATAACTTGTGTTAGAAAAGTGTCAAGTCAATGTTTATCTTGTAGTTGGCTTATGATCCAAGCCATGTCTTTTATTCGGTATATATACCGAATCATTCTTCATTATTATCAATCAATCAAGTAAAATATCAAAACAATTCTAATTCTTCTCTCTATTTTCTGACGGAGCCAGCACACGCTTGAAGTGGTGCCTTATCCCGATACAACCCCTAACCGGGTCGTATCAATTGGTGCTTTCATTGAGAGTCCTCGTTGAGGGCTTCCGAGGTAAGGATAAAAAAAAGTACAGTTCACGGGTACTATTCATGGTACTGTTCATGACACCGTTCACGGTACTGTTCATCGGGTACTATTCATTGACAAAAAAAAATTGTTCTTCGAGTTACGGTTCATGGCGTCGGACGGTAGTGATCAAGACGCGAAATACGCACTTTCTAAGCTATTGCAAAGGGGAACGGTGACCGAATATGATAGTGAGTTTTTGATGCTTATAAAACGAGTAACGGGGATCTCTGAATCTTTACGTAAATCGTTTTATATCTCTGGACTTAAACCGCTTCTACAATGTGCACTCTTAAGGTTAGCGCCTACAACTTTAGGAGAAGCCTTTTCCATAGCCCGTATAATGGAGGCTCGTTTTGAGTCAATTGTAGGGAAAAAGCTGAACATTTAAGAGAAAATAGATATCGTTCTATCATGGCCAAGTGAAGAAGCTCCACCTGTGATTGAAGGGTCCTTAGATGCTAATGAGGATATTGGTATTGTTGAGGTTAGTAGCGTGATAGACGATGTTTTCGATATTGGTGAGAGTAATGTGAAAAGCATGAAAGTTCGTAGTGAGTTTAGCGAATTTTCAGAAAATAAAGAAAGTGTGGAAGGGGTTGTTGTGGGTGGTGGTGAAGCATGTGGGGTTGGCGAGGATGAGTTGAATAGAGTGATACCGGCACTTAAGGATGGAGGTGGTGAAATTGATGGTCGTTTAGATGAAATAAATTTGAATTTAAGCGAGGAATTAGCGGACAACGGGGTTAGTCCTATACTCACTTCTTTCATGGCTCATCAAAGTCCACGAGTTCGCCAACTATGGGAAAGAATTGGTATCGGTAATGATCACGGGCTCAGGATAATGGGCGCAACCATAAATTTGTTCAACCAAATGTGTGGGGATGGATGTCGGACTCTTAATCGGCAAATTCTTCGTATCACCTTGAGGACAAGGTGGTTTTTGAAGGAGTGAGGAGTGTTACAGCATGGGTAGCGGAAGGCGGAAGAATGGTGTTGTGTTATGTCCAAGGTAGTGGTAGGCGGAAGAGGAAAAAAGGTGTTGGTTGCGGTAGCGGAAGGCAGGAGAACTACGGGAGTGGAAGATGGGATTGCGGTAGGATTAGGATATGGGATCCTGAAATCAAGAGAGTTTTTCAAGACAACACCTTGAGGACAAGGTGGTTTCGAAGGAGTGGGGAATGATACGCCTCGGGCTTTATGTCATGGGCTAGTATATCTGTCATTATGTTTATGTTTATTTAGGATATGTCTTTGTGTTAGGAAAGTATTTATGTTGTCTCTTTATTTAGGAAAGTGAATAACTTGTGTTAGGAAAGTGTCAAGTCAATAGTTTATCTTGTAGTTGGCTTATGATCCAAGCCATGTCTTTTATTCGTATATATACTTCTCTCTATTTTCTGACGGAGTCAGCATACGCTTGAAGTGGTACCTTATCCCGATACAACCCCTAACCGGGTCGTATCAGTCAGTGAGTATATTTATAATTTGGGATGCAACAAATAGCGTATTTTTGCTAGAGGAACACCCTAGATCTGCTATCTTGAAAGTCTGACCGAACACGAGATCGTGATTACACAAATCCCTGATTGCATGTTTGAGAACAGGTAGTGTTTTTAGTATCACAGTTTCCTGGAGAGAAAATTAAAACATAAAAGTTATTAAAGTGATCATTGTTAAATAGTATGAGTTTTTGCTATATATGCTTAACTAACTACACATATTCTTGGCGGTTTAAACTTTAGAAAAAGAAACCTGAAGAAACGAATTGTTTACATAACTTGATTTTCCTTCACCAGTATTCATGTGTAAGCCCTTTCTTACTTCCATGGCAAGTTCTCAAAATTTTGCTTTCCTAAATCCTAATGTATATTGATGGCCTTCAAGTGCTTTAAATAAACCTTCCACGATGTAAGGGCATCCACTATGGTGGGTTTATGAAAAGGTCTATAAACATGAAAAGGTTTATGTTTGATTTCAACCATAGTGGACACTCATTTCATGTCTAGGTGGAATGAAGAGGTCCTAAATCTTGAACTTCTTTATAAATTTAATGCATTTAATTTATTTGTTATATAAGACACTTTATGAAGTTGTAAAGGTTTATACCATAGTGAATGTAGGTTTATAATATCAAAAGGTCTAAAAATTATTAGTGTATTAATGTATAAACCTTTATAAAAGGTTTACCATAGTGGATGCTCTAATAAGTAATAAGTAATCTTTAAACTCTTTCATTATGTGTTGACTGTTTGAGCACGATGTAATAAGTATTTTTTACTTTTTCGAATAGGATAGGGTTATAAATGTTGGAATATGTACATATAAATAATATATGTCCGGAAAATTTACCCGAGCCTATAAAGACGCACACGTTAATACGTAAAGCAATAATATTAATATATTAAGTGTAATATATTAATTAGTGATAAGTAAACGAGAGTTAAATAATTATTTATTTAATGGGAATTGCTAACGGTAGTTAAGAGTTAACTATAAGTACCGTTATGCAAATACGGAGAAAAGGAAAGTGTGGGAAACCTCCCTTCTTTGCCTAGCCAATCGGTTTCGTAATCTCCAAGAGGAGGTGTGATTGCTTGGCTTGCAAGTCAAGTAATTCACACCCTATATAAATAGATTCAAGGGTTTATTATTTGTAACACTTGAAAAATAAATCTCTAAATCTCTCTTCCTCTCTCCCTTTTGGTTGACCGATTTCTAAACCCAAAAGGGTTTCGGGTTTTTGTTTCGTGCGATTAAAGCAACACCAAGGTGGTGTTCATGCATTGATTGTTCAAAAGAAGGGTTCGTTTGCTTGATCACTACTAATACTAGCATAAGTTATTGTTTGCTAACAACGTATTGTGTGTGTCGATATAGAGAGATCTTGATTTAGATCTTTGGTGGTTTCGCGTGTTTATTTGTTTTATGCACACGCGTATATTCAAGATTTGTGTTCGTTAGATTTAATTGCTAAAAGGTACACATATCTTGATCCTTTGTTAGTTACATTATTTTATACATGTTATATGTCTTCTGTTGCGTACTCGTGTTAATTAAGGGTTAATTAGATCATAAAATCCAACAATAAAGACCCCTCACATCTGTACCCCTCTTATGTTTTTATGTTTTTTTATTTTTTTATTTTTATTTTATTTTTACAATTTTGTATATATTATAAAATTTGGAAACATATGGTGTGGAATAAAAATTATGAAGTTTAACAATTCAAGAGTATTAAACTGACAAAAAGTACGGATTATAAACTGATAAAAAACTATGTTATACCGTAAACCAGGTGGATAAAAAAGGTATAAAGTACAAAATATTTGTACTTCTGGTGAGCCGCGAGGGGGGGGGGTCTTTATAGTAGCAACCCTTTTGTATATATGATTGACGATGTGTATTTAATTTAGAGACACTACAACATCTAAGATTGAGTGATTTTGAAATAGAATATTTGGAAAAGACTTGACAAAACAGAGTAAACGACAAAAACTAAATGATAAAAGCTTTATTGGCTTTGACCAAACCTTTATTGCCTTTAATCAGATGCTATATCGACGACATTTATTCGTTATAGGTCGCTCCGAAAAGCTTTTGTTTTTTTTACTATAAAAGCATATTTGTTTAACTTTTATCATCACAAAAAATTACACTCTCTTATCCTCACAACCACCATCACTTACACACTCTTATCCTTATAACCACCAACACATTATACACTCTTATTCTCATTACTACCACCATCTCGATCACCCACCACCACCCGGTTTTGTGGCTTATGCAGATGGAGCCATATGAAACTTTTTAGTGTCAGTGTGGACGAGGAGATGTAGTGCTGAGAAAATCATATCAACCTCACAGTCGTGGTAGATTATATTATGCATGTCATCTTTTCAAATGAACAATCATAAGTTTTTATTTATGTAATATATAAATAATTTGGTTTTTAAGAAGACATTTCTTATGATTTTCTTACTTTGTAACAACCAACAATAAAATATCATGAATGTGGATATTATATGTTGGGCTGATTCAATGCCCAATGATCAGTGCCTAGATTTAAACAGCAATTAGGCTAAGTATTGAAAGACCCGCTGATAGACATCAGCGGGTATTGAAAGACTCGCTGAGTGCAAAGCCTCAGTGAGCAATCTCAAACGTATTCAAGTCAAAGACATCGTCAATGAAGTTGAAGACTACTTGAAGACATACTCGTCAGCTGGGATAGATATCAACTGGTATGTAGAAAGAATACACTAGGGCTTTAAGGACAGTCAGAGGTGGCAATACTTTGACTATCCTGTTACCCTTTGAAGAAGGATAAGCTGAACTTAAGCTTTACTCTAAGCTAGGTTTAGGCGGGAAACTCAATAACTCTTGAAGGCGGGACAAAAGTTTATTTGAGTTAAAGCCTGTACCAAGTATGAAGTTGGTAAAAGTAGTGAACAGTTGGCAGAACTGTTCACTAAAATATGGGCGAGATGTTTCCAAGAATGGACGTGCATTAAATACCTCATACGTCCTCCACAGGATTCTTGACACGCTGCAACTGCCCCCACTATGGGTGCAACCTCGTATTAGTATAAATAGAGAATGTTGTAAGGAGTATGCTATCTCTTTTATTGTTGTATTTATTATATGCATTTACTCCTTTGTCGAACTTACAAAGTAGTCCGCTGATCCTATCAGCTGGTCTATATTTATCTCCTTTGTCGAACTTACAAAGTAGTCCGCTGATCCGACTCCGTCTATGTTTATCTCCTAAACCTTCAACACCTCCAAGTTCTTCTCTAGGACCTTCAACCCCTCCAAGTTCTTCTATGAGAGCTTCTGGATCTGCACTAAGTCTTGAAAAGGCAGAGTGCTCAAATTGCAAGCTCTTGGCTATACAAATAAAGACATTAGAGGCAAAACTATATATGGAAAAATAATAAGGTGTCATTTTATACACTATTTCAGGGTCATTTAACCCCCCTAAATCATGCAAATATGCCCAGATTACGTGCTTAATCATTTGTTTCCAGGTTTTTAGCACTTGGATGACATTTAGAGGAAATACACATGACTTGGGCTCATTTGGAGAAGAAACGGACAAGACTACGGCTCTACACCAAGTATCTTGAAGAACCACGCATATAGAGCGTGGAGACGGCGTCACAAGTATAAAGCGACGTCGTCGTGATTTGCAAAGTGACGGCGTCAAGGATTATGTGACGGCGTTAGAACGTACCCTCCTTAAAGAGGATTTAGAATCATCGACGTAGCAATGGCGTCATGGCTTCAAAGCCACGCCGTCGCGTCGCTTTTCTTATAAATACAAAACCGATGTTAGGGTTTTAAGTGTGTAACTTTGTATAAATTTTGGGAGAAGAACCCTAGTTATTCTAGCAGTTTTTAGGCCATTCTTAGGGCCTCAAACCCTATTGTAGCTGATCTTAATCTAGGTTTTAATCAAGTAATATTATTTATCTTTAATCATTCAATATGTCTATGTATTGTTTGATTGATTTATGTTCTTGCTTTCTTTATAACATGCTAGGCTAAACCCTCCTTTGTATTTACTTATTATTGTTTGAAACTTAGATTGTAGATCCTTTTAATGTTGCTTCTTGTGATGGATGTGCGCGTTAGGCTTTAGAAAACTAGCCATAAGATATTAAATTGGCATAGACGTCTAGGGAAACGCGAGTGTGTAGAAAGGATATCATCTGGTAACAGTCTTCATACTACCTTACCCCAATATGGTTGATCGCTCTTAAGATATTTCAGTTGCATTTAATATACTCTTAGGGGCCTTGTAATAGTCTTCATACTACCTTACTTGTGCGTTGCCTTAACGGAATATTAAATAGATGACGGGTTCGTGTAATTCGTTCATGACTTAGGAAATACTTACACAGATCATCACAAGTGTGACAAAGAACAAGATTAGGAGAAACAATCTAAAGAATAGTAGATGATTAAGTAAATACATCTTTCTATCATAAAGTTATCGCAAGTAGTTAAGATTATATTTAGTTTTAATTAGTTAAACAAACCAACCTCTTAAACCATGATATTTAATCTGCTTTCATAAAAACATAAAAATACAAAAAGAATCTTCTCTCAACCCCGTAGACCTCTGTTAGATAGTGATCGAGCCTTCCCAACCTATTCCCCTAGAGAACGATAACAACCCCCGAGTCTTGCCTATACTACACTGCAACGATTAGGTACGCTGCCTAGGGAGTTGTAAAACTTCTTGTTGAAGTCTTTACAAGACATGAACACTAAGTTTTTGGCGCCGCTGCATGGGGAATAGTTAGGTTCCGACCATTGTTTAACTTAGGTCTACTTGCTTAAATCATTTCAAGTGAGATTTTATTTTCGTTATATTAGCTTTCTCGTAGTCTATCTTTTCTTTATGTTATTTGTTTCGTAAATCATTCTCGTCAACCACCATGGGAGACGCGAATCCTATCCGTACTCTTGGAAATTACTCCAGACCTAGCCACGAGGGCTATAGGAACACCATTGAGCTCCCCGAAGGGAACAATGTGGTGCCTCTACGATCCGACACCATCCGGTTGGTGCAAAACGGATGCTCATTCCACGGACTTCGTTCTGAGGATCCAAACCAACATCTCAAGGATTTCTTAAAACTTGTGGACTCACTTAACCTTGATGTTGCAAATAGGGAAAGAACGCCTAAATTATACATGTTTTTAGCGGCGTTATTTATATATATTCTATCATTTCTCGTGAACTTTTGATACTTAATAACATAAAATACGTGCGAGTTCACTTGAAGTGATCCCGAGCTCAAACGAAATAAAGTTTAAGTGTTTTCGATTATTGGAAAGCAAGTTAGAAGAATAGAAAAAAACTCAAGGCTGAAAAAGACATAAGTACGCCGCACTTACCCCAAGTGCGCCGCACTTCCAAGCGAGTCCAAGAATTAAAGTCAATTAAATTAAGATTGCATTTATACCCTAAGTACGCCGCACAAATATTTTTGTGCGCCGCACTTCTTGATTAAACATTAAATTCCCCTCGCATTTAATCACTAAGTGCGTCGCACAATCTTTTGTGTGCGCCGCACTTCAACCCCAAACTTAGCCTATAAATAGTGGCTGAATTTTCACACATTTCATCCATTCCTCACTTATCTTCTTCATCACTTCACATACTTTCCCACTCACCAATTTATCATATCTCCAATCCTTCATTCCAAAAACACCAAAAACCTTTGAAGGTTGAAGATCAAACCACGAATAACGAAGAAGAGTATCATAGATTTTATACGAATAAAAGGTTGTATTTCGATTCCATACTTGTTACGGGGAGAATTATTATCCATATTCTTACCTCAGATATAGTATGTTTCTTGTTATTCTATTTAATCTTGTTATGAACTTCATAGCCATGAGAGGCTAAATCTCTCATGACTACTCGGTGAAAATAATATAATGAATAAACGTTTGGTATAATTATGATCTTGTTAATCTTAAGCTTATGTATAATCCTATCGTGTCTAATCTTATCAACTTTGATTATATACTCACACCGGTATAGGTCGAAAGACCCGTTGTGATCTATATAGTTTTAAAGATTTGTCTATGATCTTTATCGTCTGTGACGAGAAATTCACTTACGTTATTTGATAAACAAAATAGATTTGATATAATAGTAACTGGATTATTTCAGTGACACATTTAATCGAGTTAACTAAACATAAGTCTTAAGTTAAACAAGTTAATTTGTGAAAACGTTTTCTGATGAGAAAATACTTTTTATAAATTAAAGTTCTAAATCTAAGATCTTAACTATTACCACTGCTTATGAATTATATGAAATTATCCGAGTAGTCATATTTCTCACATTTGTTAAAGTTTATTTTTTAGCTGATTATTCGACACTACGCAAATCCCTGTGGTCGACCTGGTCTTACCTAAAAAGATTGTACTACATACGTGGGTTATACTTTGACCTGTGTGTTTCCATCTAATAACTGATAATCTTAGTCTTATAAATTTAAAGCTTTCGAAACACATCAAAAGTTTTTGGCGCCACTGTCGGAGATTTCAAAAGATGTTCTGTAATCAATCCTTTAAAAATAATTTTTAACATTCCCTTTATTCAAAAATCGCCGTACAGTTTTCTGGAAAACTGACCCAAACAAATTCTACCTTGGATGCATACACGTGCTTCCAACTCTGAACTTGTTGAACCATTACCTGAACCTAAACGTACTCTGAATCGAAGACTTCGTCAACGAAACAAAAGAGTTCCATTCGAACAAAGAAACAATCCACCCCAACACCCGAGAGTTGTTTATCCGCCAATTCTCGACATCAATTATTTTTGCCACTTCCTTGATATTCTTCGAAATTACGATCCCATGGATGATGAACCTATGTGAGCTGCAGACCGTGTTGTCGCTCCGACTCCCGGTTCCACAATCACCATTCCCGAAACCGTAAATGAACTCGCCATTAAAGGTAACCACTTGACTCTCATCAAGGGAAATCAATTTGATGGTAGAACTAAAACCGATCCTCACAAACACATTCACGAATTCCCCGGAATATGTGATATGTTTAAATACAGACACCGAGAATGAAGCTGTCCGCCTAATGATGTCTCTCCTATTACTCACCGGAGAAGCAAAATCATGGTTGGACGAACTCAACGAAGGAACTATCGAAACGTGGGATGAACTTCGAACCGCTTTCATTAGCCGATTCTTTCCCCCAGCTCTTTTCGATTGACTCCTCGGAGAAATCCGAGCCTTTTCTCAACATGAAAACGAATCCCTAACCGATGCTTGGCTTCGTATGAAGGAAATGCTCAGAAACTGCCATGGCCACAATCTGTCCAAAGGCAACATTATTAAAATCTTTTACCATGGTCTCAACGAAATAACTCAAGAAGTTCTAAATGCCGCAGTTGGTGGTATTTTCCTCTATAAAACTCCAAATCAAGCTTATCAGCTTCTCGAAGACAAAGTCTTACTCAAGCTCGACTGGGCTAAAAATCAAATAACCAAATCATCTCCTAAGAAAACCGTTGCTTTCGCAGCTGAAGGTAGCAGTAATTCCGACACTGACAAAATTATAGCTCGAATAGATGCCATGACTATGAAAATGGATGCTTAGTATAAAGATTTTCAATCTCGTTCAAAACAATCAAACCTTGGATGATGACATTCCCATGTCCCGTGAAGAAGAAGCCAAATTCATGCAAACTTTTTGTCGTACTCTTTTTTACAATGATTACCGCGATCGTGATTCCAACCGCGATAACTGGCGTTCAAGCGGAAGAAACGATTACAACCGAGACAACTATCAATCTCATTATAAAGATAAACCCGATCTTCAAAAACAACTAAGCGATTTCATCAAAGCTCAACACTCGACCAACTTTTTTGTCAAAGACACCTTTATGGATCTAAAAAACAAACTCAAAACAACAACCAAAAACCATCAAGCCTTGATTCAAAATCTCAAAGCTAAATTTGATAGACTTGTTGACAAGAAATCTGGTCAACCTTTTGGATCTCTTCCTAGTAACACTCAACCTAACCCAAAAGGTAGTTCATCTAAACCTTAGAAACCACCGCAAGCTCGAAACGAGCATGTAAATGTCGTATTTACACGGAGTGGTAAATCCTATGACCCACCAGATAACCCAAATGATCAACAAAACAATTCCAAAACTCCTATCAACTTTGATAGCGATGATGAACCTACACCTCAACCCAAACTTAAAACACCAAAACCAGTCAAAGAAACACCAACACCCAAACCATATAAACCAAAAATCCCATATCCTCAACACCCCAGAAAAGAAAAAATGGAAGCTCAATATGGAAAATTCCTCGACATGATCCGAGCTGTTCGAATCTACGTACCTCTTGTCGATGTTTTAGCCGGAATGCCCAACTATGGCAAGTTTCTCAAGGAACTCGTAAATAATAAACACAAAATCGAACAAATCTCAACCGCTTTCCTAAGCGATGAAAGTTCCGTGATACTTCAAAACAAAGTTCCACCAAAACTTGGAGACCCCGGAAGTTTTCTTATTCCATGTAATTTCAACAAAGCTTTCTCATGAAATGCTTTAGCCGACCTTGGTACTAGCATTAATCTCATGACATATTCCTTATACGCGAAATTATCTCTTGAAACTCTTAAACCCACTAAAATTAGCGTAAGATTAGCCGATCAATCATTCCAATACCCTGTTGGAATAGCTGAAAATATGCTCGTTGAAGTTGGTAAATTCACCTTCCTGCCGATTTTGTTATTCTAGAAATGGAAGAAGATAATAAAGTTCCCATAATCTTAGGAAGACCTTTTCTTCACACTGCCGATGCAGTAATTCGAGTTAAACAGAAGCAACTCAATCTCGAAGTTAGAACTGAACGAATGATCTTTCACATCGATTCTGCGATGAAACACTCATATTCAAACGATGATACATGTTTCAGTATCGACGTCATCGATGAAATCTTAGAAGAAGATTTCGATGCTCTTCTCGACGAAGGTAGTGAAATCCTCCATTCCATCGAAGGAACCATCCTTGAAGAAAAACTCTTTGCTGAATTTGATGAATTAATGGCAATGACTACCGATGAAAATTCTGAATCCGAATCCGACACCGAAGAACCACCATTCGAAAAAATCACTTTTAACACCGATTACAAAATCAAAACATCTCTTGAAGAACCTACTACGTATCTTGAACTTAAACCTCTTCCTGATAACCTGGAATATGTATTCTTGGAGGAACCCTCTTTTCTTCTTGTTATCATATCATCTCAGCTTTCTAAAGAAAACAAAAATAAGCTCGTATCCGTTCTTAAAAGACACAAGCAAGCCTTTGCTTGGAAAAAAACAGACATTCCTGAATCTGTCCATCTTTTTGTAAACATAAAATTCAACTCATGGAAGACAAGAAACCAGTTGTTCAAAACAAAGAAGATTAAACCCAAACATGCAAGAAGTTGTAAAAAGGGAAATAGTTAAACTGCTCGATACATGTATCATTTATCAAATTACCGATAGCCCTTGGGTAAGCCCGATTCCCTGTGTACCGAAGAAAGGTGGTATCACAATTGTTACTAACGAAAGAAATGAACTTGTCCCAACAAGAACTGTTATAGGTTGGATAGTATGTATTGACTATCGAAAACTCAATGAAGCGACTGCAAAAGATCATTTCCCTTTGCCGTTTATGGACCAAATGTTAGAAAGACTCGCAGGAAATAAATACTTTTGTTTCCTCGATGGTTTTTCTGGATATTTTCAAATACCAATCGATCCTATGGACCAAGAAAAAAACAATGTTCACATGTCCTTTTGGTGCATACGCTTATAGGCGAATGCCTTTCGGTTTATGTAATGCTCCAGCTACTTTCCAAAGGTGCATGTTGGCTATATTTAATGACATGATCGAAGAATCCGTCGAAGTATTCATGGACGATTTCTCCATCTTTGGAAGCTCTTTTGATCACTGTCTGAACAATTGTAACACCCCCAAAATGCGATATGCAGCGGAATACAATGATTGGGGTGCTACTTCATAATACATGCACACGAGTCCCAGTAAACGTTCAAAGATACGTTTATAAAACATAATTTTATTTATTATAAAGATCAGGGTTATATAGGTCCCAAATACTACAATAAAAATTATTTCTAAAAGTCACAACACGACTTTGTTTCTAAAACATTTATTTAGTTTATGACACTACTTCATCGAGGCACCGTCCTTGTTATCTGCGTTCCGTTCAATCCAAGCCATCAATAGCAATTAACCTGAGATACATGCTTAAAAACATCAACAAAACGTTGAGTGAATTCATAGAGTTTACAAATAATAGTTAGAATGCATACTTTGGTTCAACAAAACGTATAACGTTGGCTCGTAAGTCAAGTTATAAAAATTGTGATTTCCAACTAAAGAACCCGTGTATCGAAACTTAACACATTCATCCCGTAGGACGAAGTTATGTCCGAGAAGTATGCTACTTCTCCTAATACTAACCACAAAATGTCCGTTTGACAGGGTGGTCCCAACAGATTCAAACCCCGGACAGGGTTGTCAAACCCAATAGATCTATTTAATGCATTAGCGTTCACCAACACATGGTAACTAACGGTCACACAGCAAAAAGGCATATACTCAGTAGTGAAGGAATCATATTCAAGTATCAAAACAGTTTGCGTTCAGTTTCACAAAACAAGCAATATATCCCCCTCACGGAGTTAAAAACATTGAAAACTTTAAAAGCGAGGCTATGAACTCACCTTGATCAAAAGCCGATGATTAAACAATAAAGTCTAGCACGAAAATCCACAAACGCGATCACGACCTATAATTAGAGTCGTTCGATTACTATATCGAAAAGTATAATCAACGATGCGTTCATCGTATCAACAAAATCATATATATTCCATGTAAACAAAAATTAATAAGGGTCTTGTTTACATAATCAATTTCAAATCCAATCTTATATTACAAGTCCCGCCATCAAGGCTTGTAATACTTAGATAGTTTCATTACATAATTACATGTAACAAAAATTAAACGGTCTTCGTTGTAGTACGATATTGTATAAAAAGCTTATGAAGAAAATAATATTCTTAGAGGACCTTTGTTTAACCTTACAATGGTCTGAGACGGAAATGAGGACATGTGCAACTCACAATGTTAAGAAGTTAGATGAGACCCATTGTATAACTTTCAACCCAAAAAAATGGTTTCTGAGGTATAATTGAGACCATTGTGCAACTCACAATGTCTTAAGAAATGCTCTGGTATTTATATAAATAACTCTTATATAAATAAACGTGCGATATACGCAAAAGATGTAAGCATATATATTACATATATGTAAGTACTTAATGCAGCAGTATATAAGCACATAAGCAAGTAGAGTGTATTCCACTTTGAAATTGTTTGATGTGGATGCAATGGTTTGTGAAAACGGTTATAGTCTGGGTAAAAAATATTGCAACCTAGTTCTCTATAACAGTGCTCTGATTACCAATCCGTAACACCCTAAAAAATACAACGAACGGTAATACCACTTGGGGTGCTATTCATATAACTAGCGCTAAATACAAGAGAACGACCTCTAAATGTGTCGTTTGAAAAATAATCTCGTTGATTTTCTCGAAATTAATATAACATTTGTCCCATAATTGTACCACAATAAAAAGCTTGAATGTATAGACTCTAATGCACTTCAAGTAAGCCAAGTATCTATATCACCTGAGAAAAACATGCTTAAAAAGGTCAACATAAAGTTGGTGAGTTCATAGGTTAGTTTAATTATAAATGTAAGTTCCAAATGAATGTATTTGTCCAATGTATCATCACAGTACCATGTAAAAATCCCAAAGATTTATAAAGAATGCACGACACATTTTATGTCACCAAAAGTACCAATTTTATCCCAAAGATTTATAAAAAATGCATGACCAATTTAATGTCCCAAAAGTACCAATCTTATCCCAAAGATTTATAAGGAATGCATGACCAATTTAATGTCACCAAAATGTTTCAAGTATGTATCGTCACTTTATTCAAGGCACAGTAAATATCTATGTGAAGCATATACAATGATTACAATTATCTAAGGTCATGAAACTGATGCACTAATCATAACAGTAAGGTTCAATGCATATGTTGGGGCCTGTAGTCCCATCCAGTCGTAATCCGAATGTCTATAAACGTTGTTTACCTAGTGTTAGCTAATCTCCCGAACGGGTGATTGTCAATTCCCGAATGATCTAATTATTTTTATTTCATTCGCGTGGTCTCACGCGATAACGTTCCGTTACCAGTGATAGATTTCACCGAACAGGGGTCACACCCGAATAGTTCTATTTTTCATAACATTTCGCGCTCAACCATCTAAGTGATTTACAGTCATGACGCTGTGAAGTAGACTTATATATTACCCATCACTGGTGTCCCCTTCCAAGATCCACCGGGTAGTGATGTAAAGAATATATACTCCGTACGGTGTCCCCTCAGGAACACACCGCAGGGGCGTAAAAGTAAAAATAGGCTACTCCGTTACGGTGTCCCCTCCAAGAACACCCGGGCAGTAAAGTAAAAATATGTACTCCCGTTACCGGTGTCCCATCCAAGAACCCCCGGGCAGTACCGTTTTGGTCATCAGTTCAATCCGCTTAAGCTAATCGTAAGCCTTTCAAATGAAAGTACATTATTTGTGACCAAAAATGAAAGTCAAGTAATTTATCCCCTAGCGAGCTATGTAAAAAGATTATGTGACCAATTTGTAATCAAAACATGTAAACATGCATTTGTAACCAAGCATGTATCCCCCTCGCGGGTTTTATAACATTCAAAAGATTGAAAGCGAGGGTTATGAAACTACTCGATGATGTAGAACGATGACAGATAGGCATCTAATATGCACAATACGAACGGAAGACGAAACGGCTCCATCAAGTAGTTGCAACTAATCTTAACGGCTAAGATCCACTAGTCTAGGATAATGTGTTTGGGTTTCCTGATGAATGGTTATGTCAACGCGACGCGTTGTTAATGATCTAGATTTAAAGTGGTAATACCTTGGTGGTTGGTTTAAATAAAATTAATGAAAAATATACGCTAGTGGTGTAATATATATTCTTATATATTACATATGAAAAAAACAAAATACCCTTATGTGTAATTCCTACCTGTGAATTCTTAACAAGACAATCAATCCAAAGATTAATGAAAAGTATATAATACCTTGCAGGTATTATATAATAAGTGTGAATAATTTATTTAAACCAATTAGTTTGACAACCATTTAATTAATGAAAAGGTTTTGTACAAAGGTTGACACATGTCTTAACGTTATGAATTAATCAAACCATGTTTGTATAATGTTTTAACCATTATATAATTTAATTTAAATTTTTATAAATCATGTTTCGTTTCATCGACGGGTCGTGTCTAAATAGTTATCTCATTGTAAAAATATAGTTTTCGTCCGTTGTCAGGTTATGATGTAGTTATATTTTGATATATCTTTAAAATATAACATAGTCCTTTTATCGGTTTCTAAAAAGGATAGCAGTTTTAGTGAACCATTAATAATTATGGAAATTTATATAAAATTTCATCATGACTTTCCTGTTTATATAAACGTTTACATTTTTCGCAAACTATCGTTTTCAATATTATAAAATCTAACGTTTTCCCTTAATCGATATATATTGCAAAATATTCGCGTGTTTCAATATTTCAAATGCCCGCGTGTTTTAGATATAATATATATATATATATATATTGTTATTATATCTAAACTAATCAAAATATTAAATATCATATTCGTTTAACCATTTAACCACCATTGTATATCCGGTTTATAATTTATATATCTCGTGTTATGATTATTCGTCAAGGTATAAATCAAACAAACCCTTGTTGTTTCGCTAAACCAAACGCCCTTTTTGTTGTCCTCTCTAACCAAGGCCCTTTTTGTTGTTCCTTCTTAACCAACGCGCCCTTTGGTCCCTTCTTAAACCAAAAACACACCCCTATTTGGTGTTAATAACCATAACACAACACACTATTTCTGTCACTAATAACAATACGACCCTTTGTCTGTTCTTGTAAACCAACACGACCCCCCTAATCCGTTTGACCCGAAATCAAACGCACCCGCTGCGTGGTTTTTATGACCGAACCAAACGCACCATAATCTTGTTAATAACCCAAAAACAAACACCCCTAGCTGCTGACCCGGGAACCACAACTAACAACACACCCTTTTTGGGTGGCTGTCCCGCCACACGCACCCTCGTGGTGCCACCCCCATGGCTGTCCAACAGCCAAACGCACCCTACCTGTGAACCTGCTAAACCACGCGCCCCTTGGTGGTTTCACAGCCAACAAACACCCCTGTGGCGTTTAACAACAAAACCGAACGCACCCATTTGCGACGGTGGGTAGAGGTGGTGATGTTATGGTAGCGTCGGTGGGGAGGCAGCCGGAGGAGTGGGCGGCGTGTGGCGGCGAGTGACCTAGTGGGTCGTATAGATCGGTTAACGAGGAACACTTTTGGTTTAGGTTGGAAAAGTCCGCCGGAAAACTTTTTGGCGGCAGTGACGTGGTGGTCGGCGACGGCTGGCCGGGGAGGAGGGGGGATGGGCGGTCACCGAAAAAATTGAGGGAGAAGAGAGTGTGAGATATATGTGTGTGTGTAACTTGAGATGGAAATGAAAATGTATATTAAATATATTATATATATAATAGAAATTTAAATATGAAATGAATAATGCCCAATAGTCTAGGGTGTAATTTGTAACTTTTTAATGAAGTTTTTGATGAAACTCTGTTCGGGACTCGTTTGAGTGACTTAACGGATGATTCAACGCACGAAACTTGCGCCATTGTTTTTCAAATAATTTTTCAAATAAAAACGAGTATTTATTTGATAATATTTCGTAAACATTTTTATTTTTATAACATTTATAAAAATGTTCGTTATTTATTTGGTGAACCGGTTACGTCTCGTTGAAAAGTAAAAATAGAAATAAATTTTTAGCCCGTATATTTGCGTTATCAATAAACGTTACTGAATAAAATGATGACTAATTTATTAAATATTTTTATTTAATAAAAAGTGTAAATTAATTATAATTTAATTATTTTCTCGTTTCTAAATCTTGCGAGGGCATTTCAGTCACCTTCTGACTGTTTTCGGGTCTCGGTCAAAACTAAAAAGTTATCAGGAATGTCGTTTTATATCAAATTGCTTTAGAGTCCGAATAATGAAAACGTGATTTAACTACTCGTTTTTGATAATTCAACCTAGGAATAACTTATATCCCCTTTTAAAATTCTGGAAATTCTCGGATGTTACAGGCAGCGTAGGACAAATCTCATAAAGAAGCAAATTGGACAAATCTAGTGGTGGGCCCAACTCGAGGTTAAGAAAAAGAACTACAAAACCACCATCTAACATAACCTAACAGATTCGAGAAAACATGCTTATTTAGAGATAACATGCTCATATTATTATATCGTGTCAATAAAGAGGAAATAATGAAACAATGATGACATAGTGCAGGCATGTCAAAAAAGCCATCTAACCACGTCACCATTTGAATATTATTTTAAGCAAAATCTATTGCCAAATTTACATCAAAATCAATTTTAAAATTAAAAATGATTTGAATATTATAAAATTAAAAAATCGATTACTAGAATCCTATTTTAAAGAAAATCAATTACCAATTACAATGAAACAATAGAAGGACATGTGTATGAATATAAACGTAAACCCTACCATCTTCTTGGATCCACAATTTTAATTATTTATTAAAATCCTTAATTTTAAATCAAATCTATTACCTTTAGTACGAATTAATCAAAATTGATTTTAAAAATAAAACCAGGTAATAAACCAAAAAGGATTTCAATACCTATAAATGATTTCAACGATTCTGATGTGTCAATTAAAAAATACAACAATCGATGGTCATTTACACAATTAAGAAAAATCGAATCCAAACCACTTACTTTGCAGATCTCGAATTGTTATGACTTCGAACCAAAGTTATTTCGCGACATGCTACGATGCGGTCAAACTTTCTGGTCAAACTTGGTCAACTCAAAACCCATTAAAATGACATTTTTGACATAATCTAACTATCAAAACATGTTTAACTAGCCTATGTAATTATACCAAAATCATTAAACCGTGATCAACAATCAAATACATTTTCGATAATTTCTGCACTTGAATATTATAGCACATAACATATAACACGTAATATAACCAATTTAATCAATACAAAAACATAACTAGAATGCTCACAATGCTATAAGAAAAACCAAGTATGGTTCCCCTTTGTTGCTTGGGTTCGGACGAGCACCCAAAACCAACAACCAAAACCTTTTTCAACTAAACATCTTGCCAATAACACCAATCTAGCAATACTAAACACCCCTTTAAGATCAAAATCACAAGAACTTGATCCAAAATCTAACTTCTTCAAAACTCAATGCATGTAGAATTTTTAATATTGGGATTTATAAGCCTCGATACAAGGATTAATATTTTGTAAACGGATTTTAATGCATGTTGAAAATCAACCGGAAATGGTGGTGGTGGTGCTATGGCCGGTCGAACAAGAGAGAGGAGAGGACAAAGAGAGTAATTTTTTTCTAAAAGGTTATAAGTGTGTGTGCGAGTTCTATTTATAGGAAATAAGTTTAACCATTTGACACATTTAACCCTTCTTCCTTTAAGTCCTTTTAAAACTAGTACAAAGCGTTATTTTTTTTATTTAAAATCAGCCAAAAACTTGAGTCACACCACGTTCG
>BQNB010105286.1:0-19657 GCA_026074375.1 Tanacetum coccineum
ACCATAAGGACTGAACTTGTAATCTCCTGATACAAGCTCAGGGGCCATTCATGGACAAACCCAAACCTTTATTTATAAACTCAAAAACTCTGTGTTTAAATCACTATTTATCTTTACCACAACACTCCAAACCCTTCACAATCCATAACCCCCCCCCCACATGGCTCAGATTGGGTTTGTGTTTCTACACACACAACAAACACACAAGACTCACATCTCTCAGAAAACAAGCACACAAGGTTAAAGACAAAAGACCAAAGTGAGACCCTAGCTCGTTTTTATAAAAAGCCTTTGTAAGTCCTTGAGGCAAATAGTTAGTTTTTTTGGAGAGTAGTTTTTAGTTCAGTTTAAAATTTGAAGTTTAACTTTATGTACTTATATATTTTTTAAGGTTAATGAAAATTTCAGCTTATGTTTTACTTTGTGTTCCCAAGTTTTCCATTTTAACTTATGTTTAAGCTCTCATATAAGTTATCTATAAGCTGTCTACATTTTTGTACAAGAATTAAGAAAAGGAAACCAAAAAGAAAGAAAAAGGTGTGCTGAATTAAGCTTATGGAGGAATGGGCAGATATGGATGGCTCATTGGGTTCTTAGTATAGCTTATTTATAAGCTTGGGTAGGATTAGAGCTTATTTAGGTTCCACATACTCATGTTTTGAGCAAGGATCAAAGGTACATTTCTCTTTTCAAGTTTCTGTCAACTTTTCAAATTTTAGCTTATTTTTACTGTTCATTTGTTTAATATGCTTATTTTGCTTATTGAGTTCTTAATTACTGCTTGATTATGCTTATTTGCCCTTAATATGCTTAGTTTAGTATCTGTTTTGGCTTATTCAAGCTTATTCAGCCTGACTTAAGCATTTAGTTAAAAACCAAAAAGTTAAAGGGGTGTTTGGTTTAAGTGATTTTGACCTTAAAAAGTCAAAAATAATTAGGCATTTTGTTTGAGTCACTTATGTTTACCTTTAAAATTAGTATGAATTCAGTTTTTAAAAGTTAGTATTGATTTTATAAAGAGTTATGGTTTGTTTTCTTTCCTCCAGCACCAGGGCACTTTAGGATATAAGTTAGGATAACTTATTCTTAAGTTAGGGGCTTAAGGCTTTGTTTGTGCTTATTTTGTGTTTAAACACACTTAATAGAGTGTGTTTAATGCAGCTGCAACCTCAAGGGTGCCTGCATCTTTATCTTTGCTTGTGTGCCATTTGCATCAGCAGTAGAAACTAAGGTTTCCACTGCTGTCACTTTTAGCTCTCAATTTTAGTTAGCAAATTAAGTATTAAGAAGCTAGGATTTAGCTATAGTTTAGTCTTCATATAGCCTAGTTTAAATCAGCACTTGTTTTCCATTTTAGCTTATTTAGTTAGCTTAAAATTACTTTTAAAAAGTCATTAAAACAGCCAAAAATTCCTTAGTGAAACTGCCCTGGTGCTAAACCACCACTTTCAAGCCCACTTTCTAGCTTATTTTTTAGTGTCTACTCAAGCTTTTGGCTTTTCTAGAAAGCCAATAAGCTCTTTAATACCATCCCTTAGTTTTAGACCTTAGGAAGCCCTTTTGATTGCTTATTTTTAAGCCTTAAGTAGGCATTTTGTCTGTTTTGCATATTAAAGTAGGAAATAGCTTATTCTTGTTCAGCTTATTTTGTGCTTTTTAATTGCTGTTTTCTTGTTTTTAGTTGCTTATTAAGTGTGCTTGTTCCTTTGTTTGCTTATTGTTTCTGCCATTGCTTAAGTTGTGCTAAAAATCAAAGTAAGAAAAGTCCTTGTGCCTTAAAGCTCATTTAAGCTAGCTGTCTGTTTTAATTAAGATTTTTTTTCAGCTTATTTTTAGCTTTTCCCAAAAAGTGCTAGTTATAAAAAATGATAAGCTCAAGGTGATGATCAAGTTTGTATAAAAAAGTTTTTCTTAAAAAAAAAAAGGATAAGGGGAAACCCGGGTGAGCAAGACTCGAACCCGGGTCTCAACCCTCATCAACCTTTTTCATACACACTCCTACTGCTGTGCCCTTGGGACTTCTTCGTTAGAAGCCCAAGTGGTTATTAACTTAACCACATTTTGCCAATAAGCCTTCAGCCCTTGTGGGCTTATTCCTGGCTTATTTATAAGCTGTGGGTTCAAGTTGGTATTTTTCCTAGGGTAGTCGTTGCTTAATCTATTTTTCTGTAATTTTTCGTAATTTTTACTGATCATTTACTAATTTTTATAATTTATTTTCTTTTAAACTGTTTTTAATTCATAAAAAATAAATAAAAAGTCAAAAAAATATTTTTTCTTTTTTAGAAAATTTTCTTTGGTCATATTTTACATAGGAAAAATATAAAATCTTTAGTAGGGTCATTTTTACAAAAATTTGATTTTTAAAGAACAGGATTTAGCCCCGTTTTTGTTTTTTTTCATTTTAAAGCTCGTTTTAACTCCGTTTTCGGTCTAGTCTTTTTCATTCTTCATTATTAGTCATCTAGAGTAGATTAGAAGTTAAAATTTATTTGTAGGATAAATTTTTAAGATTTTAGGTTTTTGACCCCTTGTTCGGGATCCCTGCTCTCGTTTTTTAGTATAATTTCATAATTTTTAGGTTTTTCTCAATCGTTTTTGCTTATTATTGATTAATTTAGCTTTCTAAACTCCCAAATCATTAATCTCATTCAAACTCCAATTTTCCGACTGTATCGATTTTCAAGCACAACCTCGTTGGGGATAAACGACCCGGGAATATTCTATACTACTTCTCGGTTTCATTGATTACTTTTAGATTATACTTATTATATATATTTTATTATATATTATATATATAAAAGGTTTAGTTTAAAATCAACATACCAATGACAAAACATAAAGAAACATTGTGCTAAAACCATCTCTAAAAACACAAGCTTTTAGAAAATCACAAAGTGTCATAAAAATGTGTATACATTATGTAAACCTAAACTATACACAAAATGTTTTCTAATTTCTCTTTTATTTACATCATACATGACCTAATCAAATGCAGCAAATCCAAGGGTAATCTTACAAGATTTCACATGATCTCTAAAGATTTTGCAAATCAAAATTCGGATTGGATACTGTAGGCCGGTTCCATTCATCAACAGAACCGGCAGAACCTGAGTAAATAATTTTTTTGGCTATAAATACCAAGCCATTTACCAAGCCATTTCTCATGTTTTCACACACCTTCTCACTTAGAAATACTCTCTAATCATCTGATCGTTCTCTCCATTTCTTGCATAGTTTCCTTTAGCATTTTGTAGGTAATTTACTTCAAAAAAGAAAATTGCCAAACACCCCTTCGAGACGATCAACTTTCAAGCATCTTGTTTCGGATCTCCAAAGCATCATCAAGATCACATTGTTAAATCTTGAACATCATATTGTAGTTGTTAGTTACATTTATCATTGTAAATCAAGTGTAGTAGTGTTGGTTTGATTCTACCGTGTGAAGAATCCGGTATTTAGCTTTGTACCGAAAAAGATGTATAAGCAACGTTGTAAGGCTTCTCCGCCGATTGAAAGGAGTACGGTGACTAGTGTTTACAAACTCTCGAGTAGGTGACTCGGGGAGTGGAGTAGGGCAAGGAAGGTGTCCTTGTATCCGAACCACTATAAATACTTGTGTCTTGGTTATCTCTTTCCAACTCTCCATTTATTTGTTTTTATATCTCTTACATCATATACCAATACCAATATCATAGTCATTTCACGTATAGTTTCAAACAAATTTTTAAAAGGTAATAATTAATAAGAAAACTATTCAACCCCCTTCTAGTTTTATATAAAAAGTTTTATATATTACTCACTCATACTAAGTTTGTGTCTAGAGATGTTTTGTTCTAAAATTTACATTTTTCCTTACTCAACAACAAGTATCCAACAATTTTTGTCTCCTCTTCCAACTACTTTACCTTGTCAATTTGTCTCTCCTAATGTGATGGATGATGAATTTGTGTCTACTGATAAACCTGAAGTTGTTGTACCTACTTGATGAGATGTCATTTTATACACTTTTCGGGGTCATTTAACCCCTTAAATCGTGCATTTATGCCCAAAATAGGTACTTAATCGTTCTTTTTCAGGTATTTAACATTTGGAAGGCATTTGGAAGAAATACACATGACTTGGGCTCATTTGGAGAAGAAACGGACAAGATTACAACTCCACACCAAATATATAAGAAAATAGCCAAACAGTGGCTGGCGACGGTGTCGTGACTTTCAAGCGACGGTGTCATATGTTACACACGACGGTGTCAAGTGTTATTCGTGACGGTGTCGTGACTCTGGTGATGGTGTCGCGATTCTGGCGACACCGTCGTGGCAAACCGACTTAGGGTTTGCCTATAAATATAACCTCATAACTTCGTTTTTATCAAGCCCCCAACCCTAAGTCCGATTCTAGGGTTTGGGTAGGTGTTTTTCTAGCAACTTAGAAGACCTAATTCAATCCATAAACATCTTGTAATGGTTTGATTATCATATCTATCTTAATTCATGTCTTCAATTCCTTTTGTTGATTATGATTTCTCTTGCTTGCATATGCTTGGCTAATTCATCTAGTATTTATTTGGGAATGCATGAACCTTGTCATTAATTGATTAGATCTTGTTGTTTGTGACAGATTCAATGAGTCTGATTGATTATAGTTTATAATTCTTGTTTCCTATTGCTTCTTGTTTATGGATGTGTGCGTTAGGCTTTAGAAAACCAGCTTTTGTCTGTATCACTGTTGATATGTCTAGGGAAACGTGATTGTGTAGAAAGGATACCATGGGTAACAGTCTTCATACTACCTTACCCCTTATATGGTTGATCTCTCTTAAGATATTTCAATTGCATGTAATATACTCTTAGGGGCCTTGTAATAGTCTTCATACTACCTTACATGTGCATTGCCCTAACGAAATATTCCATAGACGGTGGGTTAGTGTAATCCATTCATGAAATAGGAAATACTAACACATTACATCACAAGTATGACAAAGCAATAGGTAGAATTAGATAGGTAGCAAGGAGTAGTGCATCCCAGGTGAATATGCTTCATTGTATAATTGTTATTTAGTTTATTAGTAATTAATTAGCTTAAAACCAAAACCTCTCTAAAACCAGAATTTACTTGCTTTCATTAAATATAAAAACACAAAAAGAATCTTCCTTCAACCCTTAGACCTTAGTGAACATTCGATCCGGCCTTCACAGTGCTATTCCCCTAGAGAACGATAACAACCCCCGAGCCTTGCCTATACTACACTACAACGGTTAGGTACACTGCCTAGGGAGTTGTAAAACTTCTTGTAGAAGTCCCTTACGACAACCGCAACAAGTTTTTGGCGCCGCTGCCGGGGAATAGCGTAGGTTTCGGATTCAATCTAGCTTAGGTCTACTCACAAGATTCCTATCAAGTGAGATTTAATTTCTTGTCAAGTAGCTTTCTTTTAGTCTATCTCTTCTTTGTTCCTTTTGTTCGTAACCAAACCTACTCTTTCGTTGACCATCATGGGAGACGAAAATTCAAACCGACCCCGTACCTTAGGAGATTACTCCCCATGTCATTTGTCCAATAAGAAATCATCAAACACTTTTAATATAACCTAAAAATGAAATCTAGGTGTGATTAACTTATTGCAACAATATGTACAACAATAGGAAATCGAATTGAATGAACATTAAAAACTTTAAATAGACCTTATAGAAGACAAGTAGGATGATGAACACAAGATGTAAACCCTAACCAAGCCTTCAAAATCAAAACCCTAATCAAGAAAACCCTAATTATGTTTTCTTGATTATTCCTTGTTAAACCCGAATCCAAGCTTGCCAACACCTTGAGTAACCTTAGGTAACCTTAGAATGAACACTTGAATGCTTGGAATGCCTTGGATGAAAAATGAAAATGAAACCCTAAATGCCAAAAGTGTGCCGTAGGTTTGGAGACCAAATAGAGAGAGTTCTTGCTTTGATTTTGCTTGTAGGAAGTATAAGGGTATATTTATGGACCTAGGACTTTCCTTATATATTGGAAACCATTAAACAACCTTAAATGAAACCATGGGGACTAATGGTAGTTTAAGGGACAAGGTGTAAGAGCTCTCCTCCTCCATAGGAGGAGGGTACTCTTTGACAAGCCAATTACTTGATAAATGTACTTAAGGTACATTAGTGTAAGAGTTAACATGTGTAGAAAGGAAGTTAGTGGGGATTTTGCATTTCTTTCTTATGTAAACCTTTAGGTCCGGTTTATATGAGTTATAGGTAAACAAAATAAGTTAATTTTGAGTATTGGGTATAAATGTGGGTATTTGTTTGAGTGTAGATGGGTAAAGGTGCTTCCGGGTACGACCGAATGTAATTTATTGCGAAACGTAAGCGTTTTACGTAACCAACAAAAATAAATTATGAAAAGTTATAAATTATACTCCTAATAATCATATAACACTTGCTTGATGTAAACTTTAATTTGTTTGATGTCCGTTTACATTGAACGTTGATTTTTAGTTTACGCGATTTAACTATAAGATAATAATTAAAAGCAAACGCGTAAAACTCTAAAAATAAATAATGGAATTTATTAAAGTTGAAAATAACCTGAAAATGAGAAATGTTATAGTCTCCACCCGTTAGGATATCCTTGTCCCAAGGCTCAAGATGCAACATTCTTCGAGGGTGCGGTTTTTGTGAAGAGGTGCGGATACTTTTCTCGGAACTGATCTTCACATTCCCACGTGAATCTCTGGACCTCTCTTGGAGTTCCATCGAACTTTGATGATGGGAATACGACTTCTCCTTAGCTTCTTGATCTCACGCTCCAAGATTTCCACTGGTTCTTCAACAAAGTAGAGTTTATCATCAATGTGTATTTCATCTAACAGAACCGCCAATGGCTCGTCAGTTTGTCTTTTGTGAGGATGGTTGTATCTGGTGTAGAAAAGGGCTTCCTTTTGGGGAGGCAAAATTTGAATTTTATATTTAAGTTTTAATAAAACTTTTCTTTTAATTAGAAAAATTATTTGTATAATTAATTTTTGTTGGGAAAAATTTTTTGTAAAAATGTAATGGATAAGAGAAAAATATTTTCATGATCACTAATCATGCTTAATGATTTGTTTGTTCTTACCTTAAGTGATCACTATTCCTAGAAATGGAATTTTACGATTAATAATTTGTAAATGTTTAATTTTATCGTAAACGTTTTTACATTTTGTTATTATCAAAACGTTGAGAGGTCGAAAAATATAAGTAACGTTTTTAGACATTATTTGTATTAACAAAATTATTTAAAAAAACATGTTTATTTTTCATATGTTAAATATATACGAAATATATTACGACTTGTGTTTACTTTTTGATTTATTTTATTTAAAACCAAACCACCAACTATTACAACTTAATAATCTAAATTTTTTTCAACGTGTCGCGTTTGATTGTGACTAACCATCAGAAAAACCAAATGCATCATCCTCAAATTTTGTTTTGGTTCTTAGCCGTTAAGATAAGCCGTAACTTCTTGGTCGAGTCGTTCTGGTTTCTATTTGTGTTGTGCTTAATATGTGCATTTCTGCCAATCGTTCTACAACATCGAGGTGAGTTTATAGCCCCTCTTTCACTTGTTTTACATTTACTTTACAAATCTCGGAGGGGAGAGAATAACATGCTGTTACAACTTGTATACTTATTCATTTACAAGCCTCTCTTAAATACTTTATTGGATACTCGATTTTGTTGACTTGGTTACAAAATCGTTTCATACTCGTTTACAAACTTTGTTATACCCTCATTTGCTTATCGCACGGTGAGATACAATTACTTGTAATTTTTATGGATGCAACAACTATGCATTACTCTTTTCGGATTAGGATTAGATTAAGTTGAATTGAACTATGAATTACTCGGAGGGTCAAGCGCTGAATGTTATAAATTAGATCTATTTGGGATTGACAATCCCTGTTTGGGTGACTAGCTATCACGGAGACGAACGTTATTTACCATGTTCAGAACACAACTGGTTTGGTATCTTCATGGCCAAACAACAACATACATTGACGAACAATTTTTAGGCTTGGATTTATGGGTCATACATATACGTCTACGCGATCGTTCATAAATTAGAGTAATAGTAATCACTCATTGGGCAATTACATACTTGAAACATTTCGTTGGATGGTTTTAATTATCGTGCATTCTTTGAACAATCTTGCGGTCCAACCTTTTCATTACGTACAAATTTTGTGACTATTATAAGGTTTGAACATGGTCATACACACTTGGCATATCTTTGGTGCAGAATTTATACTTAAACAAACCTTTGAATCACCAACTTTACGTTGGAACAATTTTAATCCATGTTTTTCTCAGTGAGAATTAGGAATTTTTTTTTTTGGGGCTTGGTTTACCTGATGTTCATTAGAGTTTAAATTGACAAGATTTCATTCATGGATTTCTACTTACATACAAATGATCAAATCTCATTGTATTGCTCTTCAAATAACACATTTAGAGGTCGTTCTCTTGTATATTGTGTTGTTGTATTATGAAGTAACACTCCCGGATACATATTCTGCTGCGACCCAATTTTGGAGGTGTTACATCAGATTTCTTTAATGAAATTGGCGTTCTTCTTTGTGTATCTTTGACTGATTCCACTCATGAATTTGCTCAAGGTATTCGTCATGATGCATTGTTCTTGGTACGAAGGATTCACATTGTTCCTTTGATAGAATCTTGGAGCTTTTGCTCTATATCCCCCTCTTGAAAAAGGTCCACCAAATCTTGCGTTTGTAGTTAAGCTTCTTCTAGGGTTTTCCTTCTTCTTTTAGTGGGCAATCTTTGGTGTAATGGGGTCCTTTGCATTGTTCACATCCTACTTGAGCAACATAAACTTTTTCATTTACCTTTTTGATTTCTCTTCCAAGGTTGTTGAATTGTGCTTGTATTGCTGCTAATCCATCAGAAGTTTCAGTACTTCTGACTCTTGATGTTCCATTGTGCCATTTTTGAAGTATTCAGCCATTTCTTGGATGGATGTTTTGTGTTGTCTAGCAGCAGTCTTTAAATGGTTTATGGCACCTCTTGAATCAAGAATTTATCGAGTTGGAACATCCAATCCATTATAGAACAAGACTACCTCCTGCATCTCCGTTAAATAGTGTTGAGGACACTTCATCAAGAGCTCTTTTAAATAGTTCCCAGCTTGATAGAGGTTTTTCGTTCGGCCTCTTGTTGAAAGTTGTTGAATTTCCTCAATTTTCTTTGCTGTATGAGTAGGCGGGCATTATTTGCTTAGAAACCTTGTCTTAAATCTTCCCATGTTTGTAAATCGAACTAGTTGGTTTGTTTCTTATCATCGACTTGTGCTCGGTAAGGGACATAGGGATAAGGCTCTTGCTCATTTGGTCTATAGTAATATTAGGAATGTGGAATAAATCCATGATCTTAAGAACTTTCTCAATGTGTTCGTTCGCATCTTCATGATCCGAACCGCTGAAGGTGTTAGTTTGTAGTTCCTTGAGATATTGGCCTTTCAGTTCAAAGTTATCTTTCTTGAATTTCTTGGGACCAAACAAACCCTCCGAATGCATAGTCTGCTCGGGTCTTGCTCACTGTACTGTTCCTTATAGTTTCTGCTTTGTTTCCGCTTCTTCTTCCTCTGAGTTTTCTTGGTTAGAAAATAAATTGAAATCAGGCGATCTTAACTCGTCAAGACTTAATGTCGTGAAGTGTCTTCTAGATGATCAAAATTCTCATTCTGGATCTTTGTAAGGTGTAAATAGTTCGTTTGTTGAACTCCTTGTCATGCACTATATAACACCCCCATTTTTGACATATAGCAGCAGAGAAGTAAAATCTAGGGTATTATTTCATGGGAAACTATAGTTATAATCATTAGTAAACAAATCATAATGAGTGTTTTGAAAAAACAGTTGTTATCATTCATTTAATTTTATCAGAGTTTTACAAACGAGGTCCCAAAATCTATAGGCACTCATAGTTTGAATGATATTGGTGTAGCATTCTGTCAAGTCGTGTCTCTCCGTGCCGTAAGTTGGTTCAATTACATGAGATAATCATTGCTAAAAAAGGTCAACATAATGGTTGATGTGAAATTCTTGGTTTGAGTAAGTAGTTTGAATACAAGTCAATAGGTAGGTTACGTTGGTTTATACACTATTTTGGTAAAAACAATATTATTGCTTTAAGCTCAGGGGGGACACTGAAAAGCCTTGAATAATCATTATTCACAAGTAATTGCACCAACGGGGTGACCATTTTGCCAAACACCCACACATAGGTTATTTCAAATGAAGTGCTATGGTTACCAATAGTATAGGTATACCTTCGGGGAAGTCCATCCCAGATTAGATTCTTTACACAGCATTCGCGCTCACTCTGAAGAGTAATTAACGGTTCATGATAATGGGGTCTTAATGGCAAAAGTAGGGACTTAGGCAATAATGTATCAGGATAGCATACATAAAAATACTTGTATTCATGTTTATAGCATGTATCCCCCTCGCGGGTTTATAAAACATTTGAAAGATTGAAATGCGAGGCTATAAAATCATCTTGAATTGTATAGGAGATCTGTTTGATGCAAAAGTAATTATAAATCTGAAAGTCACGTCTTCGTTTCACACAACCTGAGTAATAGTTCAAGTCTTTTTTGATTGAATTATGTTTTATGTCATAATGAATTATAGCATATTTGATTGAAATTTTTTTTATTTTGGAATTTTTGTTTAAATTGCGGGCCATCATTAATTCAGAGGTCATGTAGTAATCGTTCTTGAGGGGAGACAGGGACACTTTAAATCAGGAATCCGCAAATCGTCAAAACGTAATACCCAAAGAAACCTCTCACATGAAATCCCTAGTAAAGTGATACATTAAGGATTTCAAGTTTCTTAAAAGCTAGTTGATGATACATTACGTTAATTATTTAACGTAATTGATTTTATAAACGTCGACCGATAATTAATAATGATAAATGTATAGGGTTTTAATAAACTCAAGTTTTATATTATTTTTATATATTTTTATAATTTATATAAAAATATTATTATTATATTTTTTTAAAGAATGTCAATTTGGCAGAAATACCCTTGCATTATAATTAATTACAAAACTAGTCCTTTTAATATATTAAGTATATATAAAATAATTCCTCAACTTTGAGACTTGGCAAAAACAACCCTTGGAGTTATAACTTTTATAAAATGACATTTTCAGCCTTTGTACTTGTTATTTTCCAAAATTTACAATATATACCCATATGCAATGAAAAAAACATATTCGTTTTTTAGTCAAAATCAATAATAGTGAGATTTTTCAATATAGAAAGTCATTTGCCAGGAGTTATAGCTAATTAGTATAAGCTAAAAATATGTGTTTTAACGTAACGGAACGTTTAAAATAACAATTTTGTTAAGCCTAGAAATCAAAACGGGTCGTATTAGGGTTTTAAAATGAAATAACGCGTGGTTTTTAAGCTTAAGCTTTTAAGACTTAATAAATACTTATAGTATTGTTAGATAATTTTTTAGGATAGATATAAAAAATTCTTACATGTTTAGCTATGATTAAATGAAACATGAATATTAGGGTTTCACGTGTTTCGGTTGGATCAAAAATGAATTAACGTAGTGGATTTTTAAGCTACCTTATAAGTTTTTAATCCCAAAGCATATTATGATATATAATATTATAAGAGTATTGAAACAGAAATGATTTATAGACCTGAGCTTATTGATTTTGAAAATGGGTCAAATGGGGTGTTTGTTTCGTTACGCCTAGGATAAGAGTCTCGGGGCTTCAAGTCTGAAGTTCTTTTGCTTTGTTTCTGCTCTTGGGACTTCACTTGCTTTCTCTTGATTTTCTTTGAACTCTATTTGAGAGGTAGAAGAGAATTTCGAGGGGGTGTGAGTTAAAGTAAAAAGGTGCGCCTTATTTATAGTGCGAATGGAATCTTGGAGGCCAAGTTTAGGCAATGTAGGTGTAGATAAGTAGGTTTCGATGTGTGATTAGCGGAGATCTAGGAAGATGAGTATGGTGAGCTATGAGGTTGTAGATAGGAGTGTTGCAAGGTTTTTAGGAGGGTGATGTGTCGCGGGTAGAAACAAGCAAACAAGGAGGAGGTGGCCAATCTTGGTGAGCAAGGAATGAGTTGTGGTGCTTGTAAGCAGCTTGTAGATGAAGTAGCTTAGTCATGGAGGAGCTTGTGTGCTTGGTTGTATTTAAAATGGGTAGAAAACAAGTAAAATGGGTCGCGGGTTAGTTTTAGGCACGAGTTAGGGTTTTTGGTTTTGTTTTTCGTGTGTAATTGAGTAATAAGGATGGATTATGAAATGTGATGTTATACATTAAGTTTTTATAACTTAGTTTGATTAGTGATTTAGTTTGTAAATGCAAGTATAAATAAAAAAAAAAGAATGAAATGGGCGCTGGGCTCATTTTTTAGTTATCGGGTTAGGGTTTAAGGTTTTATATTTCGTGTTGGTAAATAATATTAGAAGAGAGAAATGTTGTGTAAGAAGTTGTGCATTGCTTGCTTGTAATTAAGTTGATTAGTTTGAACAAATCTTTAAGATAATGAAGATTTAAAATGGGACTTGTTTCTGCTTCGTGCTTAAAAAGCTTGTACATTATGCTTTTTGTTACGAATAAAAAAATGATGATCATTAATGCAATCAAAGAGAGATCTCAATGATCGTCCCTTAGGGAAGATTGTTAGGAATGATAAAAAGTGACGATCTTATTGAGATCGAGTCTTCTTAACTTAATTAGAAAAAAATAATATTGTGTATATGGTTAGATGAAAGATTCGTGTCTAAATAAGTCACGAAAAACTAGCTAAATAGCCAAGTCTAAAAGACAAGAAGCACCTTGTCTCATACTTGTAAAATGGGTATAAATACCCATCACCTCCTCATTAGTGAGGTGTGTCTTCTAATCAATCTAATATCATTTCTCTAATCCTCCTCCTCCCTCTTTCTCTCTCTACTTTCTATCTTTTCTCTCTTAGACTTAACTCTATTTTGCTTATTGTCCTGAATTCAAGACCTCACATGTGATCAGAGTGCTAGGAGCGTTTTAGTGTTGTTTAATGAGTGCTTATTATGACAGGGTTATCTCGTTCTGCTTATTGCGTCGTGTCTAATTCCTAAGTTTGCTTATTTCGGTATTAGTGAGCTTATCGAGTCAAATTTGCTTATTTGAGCTTATTTTGTGCTTATTGAGCTAATTTCGGTTGTGTTTTATGCAACCGAGAATTGATTTCTTATGGTTTTATCGTAAGAATCTTGGCAAGATTAGTATAAAATCTGCTTATTTGTGCTTATTTTTTTATAATCAGCAGCTTTTTAAGTCAAAATCAGTAAAAGTTGTAACAAAAATCAAATTCAGTAAAAAGTTTGTTTCAACAACTTTGACTGGTCAAACTCAGTAGTGTAACTGATTTTTCAGACTTCTTATTTTCAAAATAAATTGATCGGTCAAAGTCGGTGTTACCGAGTTTGAAATCAAAGAAAAAAATAACAGAAAATAGATCTCAGATTTTATCTTTGTGTGTTTATGCTTAAAAGTTACCAAGATCTTAAAGATCTTTAACACAAAAAGAGACAAATCATCACAGATCTAAAATTCAGAAGACATCTTAGATTTATCTTTGTGTGTTTAACAAAAAGTTGATAGACCTTAAGGATCTAAAACACAAAAGAAATAATCTTCATAGATCTAAATCTCAGAAGTCATACCAAAATCGGAAACTCTTTTTCGACATGAACAATTTCGGACACTCATTTTCGGAACAAGAAAAGAATTAAAGATAAAGAAGATCTCAGTCACTTATTTTGGCATAACAATTAATAGACCTAAAAAGATTCCAAAATCACAAAAAGTGTTTTAACATCATAGATCTTGCAAACCCATTTCATCAAAACAACAAATCTGACTCATACTTGTCTCAACATCAACAAATCCAAAGTCTAATCTTAGTTCCCATCATCCTCATCAACACATCATCAAACGAAACTGTTCATAAGTACTATAAATCAATATTAAAAATGAAAAAGATAGAAACAAAGAACACACTTGGTGTTCAGTCTACTTTGTGTTCGGTCATATAACAGAAATTAAGATCAAAGAAAAGGAAAAAGATCTCTGATTGGTTTTGAATTTCTTGTAAGATAAAAAGAACTAACAAGTTCTTTACAATCGAAAACCAGAAATCATCATAGATCACATATTTTTTTAGAAGCTTAACTTTTGTTTTTGAATTCTCGAAAACGCATAGAACCGACTATGAACAACAAGTGACATGTCCTTCTTTGTTTCGATTTTACAAGAACAAGACACAAAAACAAAAACTTAAAACCTACCTGTACACAAAAGTACATCAAAGAAAAACTTCTTTCAATATTAGAACAAGATAGAGAAAGAATAAAACAAGGTTGATCTATCCATCTTTTCATTCGTGTAAATAGAACAAAAATGAAATAAAGATCACCAACATTTGAACGTGTTTCAAGATCTTGAAGTTGTAAAGTTAAATAATGGTTCGTGTCTTTGTGGTAGTGAAGTTATTAGTACTTTATTATTGGATTTGAAAGGATTTAGAGTGGCCGTGGTTGTATTAAAAAGATAAGAAAAAGTGTTGTGATGGTGGAGGAGCACAAAACAGTTGTGACTGTGTATTTTATGTGATAATAGGGTTTAGTGTTTTGTTTTTGTTTATCGGTGAAGAAAAAGAAGCGTTTTTTGAAAGTATCTTGTGTTGAGTTAGTATGGATCTTAGGGGTTAGTGTGAAGTGTGGTGTCTTATACACTAGATTGTAGAGTTATAAAATTTTGATAGTGGGCTTCATTATTATTTCCGAAAAGTCTATAACGTGTATTGGGCCTGTATTCATTATTCTTGGGTTATCATCTTTGAGTTTTATTTCGGAAATAACATCAAATCTTGGCTGGAATAATGGAATGTGTATTAGTACGACATTTAATCAAGTGGTTTAGTTCTTAATTGGAAAATACTTAATTTTTGATACATAGGATTCTCATTTTCGATACATAGTTGTCACATTTTCGATTTCTCAAATTTGTGAAGTTGTGAGTTTTGCATTTTTGGTAAATTAAAAAAAACGCTTGAGAATTGATTGTGTTCACATTTTCGGTTGTATCGAATTTGTGGAAGATACGTTTTCGGTATTAAAAAGTTAATCAATTGAAATTGATCAATTACGGTTTTATCGTAATCTTGATTCATTTTTCGATTGATATTTTTGTGAAAACTGTGATATCTGTGAAAATTTTGGCTTGTGTGTGATTGAAGTTTTTGATTCAAGTGTGTTAGTATTCGGATTGAATTTAGTTTTGAGATATATTTGTGATTGTGTTTGTGATTGATTTGGTTTGTGAGGAACTGATAGGTTGTGCGTGATTTGGTTTGATTGATAATTGGGATTGAATTTTTGGGTTTGTGTTGAAAATTTCTTAGGTTCGTCGTGATAAATAGGAAAAATGGGAACAAACGAGGAAATAAGACGCTTAGCTCAGGAAGCTGAAAAACATAATTGATTTGCGACAAAAAGTCCAAATCCAATACACAGAATTTGAGATAGTCAGCTTGAGATGTAAAAGGGTAAGGGTCTCGGATTTGGAATGGTATTAACAAGGATAATAATTATCTCAACGAATTTCTTGAGGCTGATGAACGGGCAAAACGTTATAATAAACAAGCCCAGTCTCAATTTGTTCGTGATCGAGATATCATTCGCGATCTAGAAAAACAACGAGAAAAATTAGAGTTAGATGTCAAGGATTATAAAAGACAAAAAGAGGAATATCAAAAGACACAAACGATTTTCAATCAAACACAGCGTAACAAAGAGGAAATTATACTGGATGCTTATTCTTCAGTTACAAGCTTAAAATCAAAGGGGGGGTTCTTGAAAAATGTTGTTTGTAAAATGGGCAAATCAACTGAAACACTTCGGTTTCTTACAAATGAACAAAAAACTTTTTGGGACAACTTACATAAATCGGGTTTGGGATATAACGGTCCATATGTTCTTTCACAAGCTTATGCTAAAATTCCTAAGTTGTATCGTGCTTATGAACTTTGTGATAAAAATAAACAACTGCATGTGTTTGATTCTGAGGAAACTCTTGAGGATGCTGAAAAGAGTCAATTAAAAATGAACGAGTTTCAAAAAGATGAAAAAGTTCAAGAGTTAAAGATACAACCAATCGATTACGGAAAATTGAACAAACTTTATGACAATTTTGTTCATCAAAAAGATCTTTCTGCTGAACAAACATATTTTCCATCATCTTGTATATCTTCTGTTTCAAAAATATCTTCTGAAGAATTTTTCTTAAGACAAAACCAAGATGGCATTTAATGCATAGTGCAAATCCAATGCTTGTGGATTTGATGAAATGCGAACTATTTCTAAAACGTGTTTAAGTTAATTCAAAAAAGAGGTTGTTGTTAAAAGAGATGGTAAAGAAATGATCAATTGTTCAAAAGTTTTTTGTATTTCTATTTTGATTACTTCTTTTAGAATCAATTAAAATGATGTAAAGAAATGAAAGGATGTTTTGTTTTAGTGGAAAATGATCTTGATAAAACTTTCAAAACAAAATGAGATTTTAAAAGACGACTCTTGGAAGCTATCCCTTTAGTGGAAGATATCACGGAATCTTTTCATACCTCTTGTGTGGAAATAAGTAATATGGATTTACATGATGAATTGACCGAATTTCAAAAGAGTCCAACAAGATGTTCAAATGAGAGTACAACTAGCTGATACGGTTGTAATGATGATTTGAGAGTCACAGAGGTTTGTCAAAAAGAATTGTTGAATTGGAAAAAGATTTGTCAAAATTTAAGGCAAAGAGTATTGCTTTTGAAATCGCACTTCAACACAAGTCTCGAGAAAATAATTCTTTGAAAACAGTGCAAAAAGAAAATGAGAATTTTATGGCATCATTACAACGCGGAGAATGTCATTTGAAATAGACGTATAAAGATTTGTTTGAATGATCGGTTCAAAGGTCAAAAGTTGAGACTAATCAATGTGATGAAGTCAAAGTTAAGGACAATTTTGATGAAACTGAAACTAAAAACATTGAGTTGGAATATCGAGTGGCGTCATTAATTAAGGAGAATGAACACTTGAAGTTGACTTACAGAAACTTGTTTGATTCAATAAAAAAGTCTGGGTTCAAACAAAAACTTCAAATGTAACACAAAATGAGGCAGAAGAAAGAAAATCTGAAGTCTCAATTGTTTGAATTTGCTGAAACTAAGTTCAATAATATTTTGGAAAAGATTTGAATTTTCACAAAAGGTCACCGAGGTGAGAAACAACCCTTTTTGAAAAAACAAAACAGTGTTTTCAAATAAAGATTGAAGAGTGGAAAACAAAAAAGGGGTTTTTTTTTTTGGGTTTTAATCATCAAACAAAAGATTTTAATGCTCTCTCAAGCTTGAATTGCCAACAGAAAACTGCTAATTTGGGCGTATTGTGAAAAACTTGAAAAACGGAAAGGTTGTTCTTAAACGGACAAATTGGCTCGTAGGTTGATGATTCTAAAGCTGAAAAGGATAAATTTTTGAAAGAAATTAATCATTTGAGAACTCAATTGGAAAATCTGAAAGGAAAGTCTGTGAAAACTAAGTTTGATAAACATTCAATTTTAGGAAAACCACTAGCTGATAAATTGTTGATAAACTCTCAAATTTCAAAATCATGGTTTACTCCTAAAGTTGATATGCAAAGAATTTGTCATAACAGTATCTGCACAGGTCTTTCACTAAAAATTGAAACAAGACAGCTATTAAAACAAATTGCATATTTGGGAATCAAAATTGGCATCACAGATATACGTTCTTGTCACAAAAGAATATCATAAGTGAGAAACTTTGTTAATGCTTTGTAAAGTAAAGTTTGATTCTCTTAATCGGAAAAGGAGGAAAACCAATGTTTCAAAATCTTCAAAACCTAGAGAAAGTGTTTCAGCAAAGGTTCACACGGGTGAATCCTCAAAACCATTTTCAAGAAGGGTTTCTCAGTTTACAACCTATTCTTTGCAAAAAGATAGGAAGTTTTCTAAGAATTCTCAAAGTTTTGAAACACTTACTCCTCAAAGGGTGTTTTAAGAACAGTGCTTCAAATGCAAAGCATCATTCTTTTTGAAAATAACTCTATTCTTTTATTACACCGGTAAAAATAGTGAGGAGGCCAATTTTTATGAGTCTCAAATTTTGAAAACATCTACTCTCAAAGAGTTTATAGCAGAACTTTAAAGGGAAAAATCAAGTTTTTGATCCACACTCTCGTTTTACACCGGTAAAACAAGTGTGGAGACCAAAGCAAAGTCATTTGAAAACTTTTAAATATTCCAAATCAGAAATGTTTTCACTGCAAAACAAGAATGACTTGGCTTTGAAAAACAAAAACAATGGAAGATTGTCAAACGCTTCAAAAACGAATTTCCAGGAATGTTTCATCAAATGACAATCACAAATGGACATCTTCTTTATCAACAAGATTTAAAACTCCACATGAAACACCGAGTTTCAAAAATCAATGGAAAATCAAAAGGAATTTTAAATCTCCGTTGATTCCACGAGAGTTGTTTTCAAATGAAACACCGGTTTCAAGCTCTCGTTGGAACTCAACATCTTTACATCGAATTGACACAACTTTAAAATGGTTTTCAAAACTTGGCAAACCCGTTAGCACCGTGCTTAAATGGGTTCCAAAGGTTTTTGTCTAAATTCGATGTCAATGGTTTGTATTCAAATGACAGATTGCAACCCGGTCTTCAAATAAAAGGGAAGTGTACGTTTTAGTGAGCTTTACCTTAAAAAGAAGAGAAATCTTCTTGTTTTGAGCAAAAATTATTCAACTGTTTCCAAACGATTTTCAAAAATCTTTCAAAAGTCTGCTCATCAAAAGAGCTTGTAATTAAATTTCAGATAACAACCCGGTTTTCAAATAAAAGAAAAGCGTACGTTTCAGTGCGCTTTATCTTTAAAAGAAGAGAAATCTTCTTTGTCCCGAGCAATTTTTTTATCAAAATCTTTTCAAAAAGTGTGCTCGGGACATACGACTTCTAAGCAAATGTCAGCTTAAGACTCGTTCTTCAAATAAAGGAAAGGGTTTATTTTTGTACATTTATCCTCACAACGGGAAGCTTACAACTTCTCGGACTTGAGCTATTTCATTTAAGATATTCCAAATCTAGAGCTCAAGTAAAATGGTATACAAAAGTTTGAACACAAATTTTCAAGAGTTATTCAAAAAGATTTTTCAAAAATCTTTCAACTTGTGTGCTCAACACTCCCTTTCTCATTCTCGTTCACACATTTGATATATTTTTAAGGGGGAGTATAAAGGACAATGTTTTGAACAAATGAATAATAATTGCTTTAAAAGTAGTTGTGGTCAAGTGTGTTTATATCGATAAGCGTGCAAATGGTGAAGATTGTGTCCGGTTACGACCATTTCCTGAAATTAACAGGATGAGGAGTGAGCAATCTACTAACTATACGTTTTAGATAACAACATATTTTGATGCAACTAGTTTTTCAAATGTGTTTAGAACATTCAGAAAGGTTCTAAATCATAATCATGCTATATCCGTTTTCTCCCATGTGT
>BQNB010105287.1:12958-23637 GCA_026074375.1 Tanacetum coccineum
TGCAGCAGAGATAGTAGAAATAATCGCTCATTAATGGGTCGGTTAAGCTCATTTTCTTCGGGCTTTATTTTCGGGTTTTAATAATCTTCGGTAAATACTTAAAATCCAATGTAATAACAAACATTTACGTAATAATCGTAAATGTAAATGTACATGACTTGCATAACATTTTTATGATATTCATAACGTACTTGTTATGAGTGGACTAACCTTAGTCTAGATTCGGTATGCGTTCAAAGACGTTTTTTATAGTACGCGGGGTAACTTTCCGGTTTTTGGTCAATATTTAGTATGTAAATAATCGTAGTAAAAATAATGCAAGTTAAATAGTAAAATGTTAACCTAAAAAAATGCCGGTTGTTATAGTTACTAACTCAGAGCAAGTATATGAGGATGTGGGTGATCTAGTTATATATGAAAAGGTAAGGGATAGGGAAGTGGTTGATCATGTGGTTGATCCAGTTTATAATGAAGAGGTAGGGAAAGGGAAGATCATGCGGCTAATTAAACTGAGGTATAAAGTTTGTTTGAAAGAGGAGATAGTGATTCTAGACATGTTCTCATTGGAAGACTAAGGAAGATAAAAATATTTAACCAAGACGAGAGTGCTTCTGGCAATGTTCTATTGAAAGTCCAAATAAGAGGAGAAGACTGAACCAAGATAAAAGGGCTAGGAAGGCCACTGATGATGATGTTGAAGAATGAGAAGGAAAAGATGTGTTGTTAAAGAGCCAACTGCTTGATTGGTTTTTTTGTTTCACTTTAAAAAAGTATCTTTTGTTAGGATTTGGTTTTTGTATGTGATATGTGTTTAATCACATATCAATTTACCTTATTTAAATGAGCTTAAATGACCAATAATACATGAAAATACATTGTATATATGTGTTTTGTGAATTATGTTGTGCAGGTATCAGATATATCAAAAAGGACAAAAACAAAGCTAAAATAGACAAATCCGAGCACAAGATTAGAAGAGTGCAAGAAATCAAAGTCGAAGGCGTATACATCTTTAAATGGACCAACCTGTACCCATTTAATGGGCCGGGTCAGCCCATTAAGAGCTGTAAGCCTACATAACAAGCCTTTAATAAAATCCAAAGTCCATTAATCCTTAAACCCCTTTCTGGCCCAAGAAAACAAGTCTAAGCCCAATCCCATCCCAAGTCCAAGTCAAACCATAAAAAGAATGAGTCAAACTTACTGTGCACTCATCTCCCTCCCATTTCACCTCAACAACGAACAGGGTAAAATCTATTCACCCACACACTCCATTTGCTTCTAGAAAGCTTCTCCTGACACGTTTACATCACCCAAAGCCACGCTGGCAATCCCTAACATTCTCATTGGTGGAAAGGACGTGGAGGCAATTAAGGGCTATGATTGATTGACCTAAGGCGATTATGATTCAAGGGTTGAGATGAAATGGATTGAAGATGCTCCTTGTCCTAGAATCTTCCTTTTCCTACTATAAATAGATGGCCATTCACAAAGAGATCATCATCTAGCTTATTTGTAGTTTTCTATAGCTTATTGAAGTAGCTTATAGCTTATTTCCTGTTTTTCTTTAATGTAATTTCCTTTTTAAGCTTTGTAATCTCTTTTGATATTAATAAAATTCTAAGTTTTGCCTTAAATTCTGTTTTACTCTTAAGCAATCATGGTTTAAAGTTGTTTAGATATAAGCTAATAAGTTCATTAAGCTCTCTATATTACTAATAAGCTAGTTTTCATTCAGTTTAGCTTTCTAAAAGCTAAACTAAATAAGTCATTCACTCAAATTACCTCAAACAGTCGAATAAGCCACTTGGAAGATAAGCCAGAAATAGAAGGGCTTATAGGGTTTATTCAGAGCTTATTTTTTAAGCTAGCTTGTAGACCTAAGCTTGTAAAAGCTGTTTAGATCCATGTTTAGCTGGGATCAAGGTACATGATCTCTTTTATTCATTTTTAGCTTATATTCTCATTTAGCTTATTACTTTGCTTATTTTGTGCTTATTGTTGCTTATTTATAACACCTCGTATTTTAGGTCATTGTATGACATTATGTAATTCATAATTTATTTTTAGGGTTTTACGCGTTTACTCTTAAACCGTAAACTTTAAGTTAAATCGCGTAAACTGAAAATGATCATACAATGTAAACGGGCATTAAACGATTAAATGTTTACATCAAGCAAGTGTTATATGATTATTATGAGGATAATTAATAACTTTGTTCATCTTATTTTTATTGGCTACGTAAAATGCTTACGTTTCATAATAAAATACGTTTAGGCATACCCGGAAGTTCTAAAACCTAACTACGCCTAAACAAATACCCACGATTATACCCAATACTCAAAATAATTAAAATAACATCATATATATACATATTATGCCGAAAATTAGAGGATGAGACCAAGTATTCATCACATTACATAATATCTAGATATTAACATAAAGTAACTCTTACATTTTTTTTCAAACTTGTCATGCTAACTTAACTAGGGTTAGAAAGTAACTAGGGTTTGGTTAAGTAGATATTTAGACTATAAATAGCCATGCATGCATGAGAAATGTTTACAACTCTTACACTTAACAAAAATACATTTTCTTTCTCTCTTTTCTTCTCCAAATCCCACGGCACAAAAACCCCTTAAAACAAAATTCATACTTTGATTTTCTAAGTATATACAACCCTATACACAACATACTTAAGGTATTCTAAGGTGTTGGGAAGCATTGGTTCATCATTTTCAAGTAATAAGAAGAAAAAGGAAAGATTAGGGTTTTGAAAACCTAATCTTGGGTTATAAGCTTGGAAGCTTTATTTTTGAATCTAAACACGGGTTTAGAACTTATTTCACATCTCTTACATCATTACTAAGGTTTTCTTAAATCCTTTATACTTTTCTTTCTTATGATTTTATGTATTACATGTTAAATATAGCCATAATCACCACTAATGACTTTTAAATGTATAAAATGGATTTTTATTTGAGTTTATCAATTTATACACTTATTCTCATGTCCTAATGTTATAAATATCATGGAAAAGTAAATATAAAAGTATGTTAACTTATAGTTTAAGTATAAACATGTTTAAAGGCTAATTAGGGTTTTATAAGTTTTCTTAAACTTCACATGTGAAAATAATGAAAGTAAAAGGATTGAACTTGTTACAATGAAATTATATGGACTAGGGATGATATTAGATATTATTATAAGTACCACATATGTAAAATATGTTTTTAAGAGATTTTATAGTAAACTACTAAGTTAATAATACATAAAAACAAGGTTTTCATAAAGTTAAACACATGAATACTTAGGGGCTGTCCAAACACGAATTTTGGACAGTAGGTTATGATGTTTTAGAGTTATAATACGCCTCATGACGATTCCATTAATTGATAAGAAACTTGAAAAAACCGATCTATAACGAAAAATGATACGTTTAAAACGACGTTTAGACTATAAAATATTGTTTAAAACTATTTTTATAAAAAGTTACTATTCATTACAGCAACTTTGAGTTTAAAACATCTAAAATATGATATAACTTTTGATTACGAGATCGTACACGCAAGAATCGTTCAAAACGGAACTATAACGAGTAAATTACGACATTTTCGATAATTAAAGTTTATAAAAGTAATTTTATAAACTATGAACAGTAAAAATCACTATTCATCAGTGGATTTATCTTTATAAAATATAATACTATTTTAATAACAACGGAAACGTACTCGAAAGAATCACTAAAAATCGGGATTAAAACGAATAAGTTATTTACGATACAAGTTTACGCTTAATTAAAGCCTAAACGACAAATGAGCTGTCTTATGAACAGTCATTTTACTATTCATCAACGCAGATTCATTAAAAACTTGAAATGTAATATTTTGATTTTGCCGTTTACTCCGAAGAGTGGACAAAGTATGAAACGCGAGCAAACGGGCTTAAAACGACAACCTAGTGTCATTTTACGAAAAGTATATATTATTAAACGAGTTTCACTTATAATATTTTTACTAAAACGATTAGTCGGTGATTATGCTATATAGAATATTGAGTGGTTATCAAAGTGCTATATTACTAGGGAGTTTCATAATGAGGCCTCTTCGGATGGCGTATCGATGAGTTGTTGGATTTACGATTTAAAGTGTCCTAAACTCCTCGTACGTCATGTCATGACCTCTTTATTTATGATAGCCCGAACGATAGTACGATGTAACAACTATAAGATTATATTCAATGTTATTAATTAAAGTACTCAGTACTTATACGGCCTTAATTTAAATAGGTTGCATTTATCGTCTTGCGTGATATCGTCTTGCGTGACGTTTTATCTGTGATTATTTGGACTATCTGTACTCAAGGTGAGTTCATAGCCCCACTTTTACAGTTTTACTGATTTACTATTATTTAGGGTGAGAACATGCTTTGTTTTATAAATTGGACGCAAGTGTTGAAAGTATATTGATTATGTGTTTGCCTAAGTAGCGATAACCCTCCTGAGCCCATTATCATGAACTGTCAATTGCATAGATGTAGTTGTTAATTACATTATGTGAGCGCGAATGTTATAAATAGATCTATTGGGATTAACCTCCCCGTTTGGGTGATTAGCTATCACTGGGAACGAACGTTGACCATGTCGGACTTGGATGTTGCGGGTTACAACATCTGTACGGGCAAATAACTGCTAAAATAGCAAATATAGGTTGAGCTTTGGTGTCATGAGCTTAGTGCAACAGTAATCTGGTTTTGTGATTGTTGGCATCTGTTGTAACATCACGGGAAAGTCTTGCGGTCCTGCATAATTTAAATACATAAACCTATGAATTCACCAACAATTTTGTTGACGTTTTAAGCAATGTTTTCAGGAGGTCATTAGGCACGAGATGCCAAGGATGCATTGGATTATGTTTTGGATTGTACTGTTAAAGACTTATGTGCATCATGTTTTGGGGAAATCCATGTTGTCTTTTGTAATAATAAACAAAGAACAAGTAAAGCTATAAGCTTTTGTAATATGTCTTTTATTTAAATCCAATGTATCAGTTTAAACGACTTTTGTGTCGTTCTTATATATATCTTGTGTTGTTGATCTTGAAGTAACATGCCCCGGATCCTTATTCCGCTGCGACCCATTTTGGGGGTGTTACATTTCAGATCATTTATCTCGTATGATTTATTGTTGATTTCTGAAATCAAAGAAGCATCATGCTTTTTTCAAGATTTGTTACAAATCATTTTTTCTTTATAATGTTGCAAAGAAAGTTCAAGAGAAATAGAATATTCCTCAAGTATTGCAAATCATTTTGAAATCTCATTAGATGACTTGTTTTCAACATTTTCTGTTTGTTTTGAAAGCTCAACTTCAAGATTCTTGCATTCAACACATTTATCAATGAACATGCATGACAATTCAGAATATACATCCATATTCTTAATAGAACGCAAAATTGTACACATTATATCACAAGACATGCTTTCTTCCAAGAGTCGATCATTTTCAAGTAAAAGTTCCTTCTTTTCAATTTGAAAATATTTCTTCTCTACATAACATGCATTGACATCGGTTTCCATTCCTTCAAATATCTCTTTCATTTCCATAACTTCTTTGTGTAACTCTTTTCAAATTGAGTTAAGAACTCTCTTAGTTTTGAAACAAAAGGTTTGACGTCTGACTCAAAAGCTCGTTTGACATGATGTAGCCTAAAATCTCCCCAATTTAGTACATTAATAGTCATTTTCTCTTTAATCAGCTCATCCAAAATGTCAAGCTGATTTTTGGTCTTATTGAAAAACAGTCTAAGATTGCTCTTTTTAGGAAGTTGTTTTGGAACATCATTTTCTGCTTTGACATCAACGACTAATTTGTTGGAAACTGGTAGCCAATAAGCTTTATCTGCAGAAAGTTATTTCTATGGAACAAAATAATCATAAAGCTTGTTTATCTTAGAATAATCAACTAGTTTGTCGTTATGTTCAGCATGTTTGTCTTTCATTTTTAAGCGACTCTCTTCAGCTAAAATCAGTGTCTCTTCATAATCAAACACATATATTGGATCATGTTTATCAACTAAGGTTTTTACATCATACAACACTGGTTCTTATCGCCGAGCTTGCTTTATATACAAAGGATTTTGATACCCAAGAAATGTTTTGCTAGCATTATCGTAAAAAGCTTGTGGTTTAGTTAACATGTGCATGTTTGAATTGTTTGACCTGTTTTGTAAACAATGTTTTCCAACGCTTTTTTCTCTTTAGTTAAAAGCAAAACTTCATCAATATATTTATCTTCCTTAGCAGATGAATCTTTTTTTTAAATTTCCAAATTATTTAAAAAAAATTGGTTTCAACCTTCAAAGAAAGTTCTTGTTTTAAGGAAAAAATTTCCTTATTAAAAACTGCGACCTTTTTATTATGATCAACAATTTGGTTTCGTATTTGTGAATCTAAATTCTTTTTTATTGAGGTAAAAATAACTTGAGATCTGCTTTGTTGTTCCAAAAAATTGACCTTTTCCTTGTATCGTTCAAGCTCCATGGTTAATGATTCATTAACTTTCTTAGTTTCTTGATTAACTGTATTACATCTTGTGACCTCATGTTGTATATTCTTTGTTATTGACAAAATTACAACATCATTTTGTGCAAGAGAATTTAAATCTTGATAACTTCATTTTCGTTAGAATCCGCATATGGAATATCAAAAATAACATTGTTATCATTTGTTAATGCCACATACGTATCGTTAACAAAATTTGGTTGCTCAGAATAATCAGATATTGTACAGAAGGATGGAACATATCATTATCATGGTAGTTGTCGTAATTGGGTACATCAGACAAGATATGAGTACCGTAAGACGGACCAACATCATCTCTATTGACCGATCTAACAAGAGAAATTCTTTCCATGAAGATCGCTCTTGTTGTTGGTGCTTCATCACTATCCGATTCAAATGCATCTACATGGTCTGTCATGAAGATAGAAGTGGTATTCAACTAAAGATCCTTACAATAGAGTCAAATCCTTCTAATCCATCTACCATAAAATCTTGTTGTTCACCATCCAGTTCAATTCTAGCTTCTTGTTTCCGTGCCAGCAACATTTTGTCCTTAAACCATTCTAAATCCTTAACCCTTTTCTTTTTCGTACACTACTTTGCATAATGCCCCTCACCTTTGCAATTATAACACCCTATCACCTTTTGTGGGATAACATTTAGATCTCCAATAGTCTTAATTACTTATGTTGTTCTTGTTCTTATACCTCTCCCAGCATTACCAGCGTACCCTTGACTCTGTCATCCTTAAGCAATCTGTACCACGACTCTTCCATCTTCAACATTTGCTTGAGTCCTTGGATTAAACAATGTTCTGAGTTGGTTGTTGGTTAGTGGGTATCTTGTGTTATAACATGGCTTAGAAACATCATAGCTTTGTTGAGACTGGCTATCAGATCATCAATGGGTAAGGTTGGTACAACAAACCTTGAATCTGGTGATGTAGGTCTTACAAGTGGTTGTTGATAGATAGAAAGTGGTTGTTGGTAACCATCAAGTGGTTGTTGGTAAATAACATTTATCTCAAATGTTGGTTGTGGAATATAAGGTTGTTGTTAAGCAGCAACTAGTACTTGGCTAAGGAGTTAAAGATCTATTCATTAGGATCAACATGGTGGATTATAAGTATTTGCAATCAATGCAAGTGGATCAGGAAATCTAGCTTTCATAGCTCGAACTTCACTTGTATCTACCTCATTCTGCTTAAGATATACTTAGAACTGATCAAAGCTCACATCATGCAAATTCTTAGCCTGCTTAACCCATATGACAAATCTACTCCATTATGGTTGATGATGGTTAACAAACTTGGTGTTGACCTAAAGCTTAGTTATGTTGAGACCAATGATATTGATATCATTCATCAGTTTTGCAAATCTCATGTAATAGGATTGAATCAACTCTCCTTTCTCTAATGTGAATCTATCGAATTAATCTACTAACTTGGATTCTCATTCTTGCTTGGTTAGCTCTATTCCTTCCATTAATTCTTTTACCTTATACCAAATATCATAGGCCTTATTCTTATGGTTCAAAAGAGTGTAGATGTCACTGGGTAATCTGTAAAGAATAATGTTGGTAGCTCGAATATCACATTCCTTTTTGATCCTTTCTTCACTAGTCAAATCCTCCAAAGTCTGCATTCATGTTTTTGATTCCCTTCCAGTTACTACATTAGCTAGGATAGTGATCATTTTGAACTGAAATGGTCTCGAAAAAATAATGTCTAGCAACATCTCTCCGTGTTCTTTTCCCTCAATGTATAACAGCATATGACTCTGCAATGTATCATAACAACCTTTCTCAAGCATAGGTGTTCAGTTTTAAGCTCCAACAGCAATAACATTTCCAGCTAGTGATGACATGATGAATTGATGTTTTGATGATTGTGTGAAATGATATAAGGATCGTTTCGATGATTAGGAAGTGTTGTGTTGTTTTGTAATGATGTTTTTGAAGTGATTAAATGATTTTGTGTTTTAAATAAGGTGAGTTATGTTTTCAGAATTCTAACTCGCAAGATTACAAACTTACAAGACCAAACTCGCAACATATTGATTCTCGCAGGATTTCAATTCTCGCGGGATTCCAATTCTCATTCTCGCAGGATTTCAATTCTCACAGGATTAGGGTATTGGTTCTCGCAGGATTTCAATTCTCGCAGGATTAGGGTATTGGTTCTCGCATGATTCATATTCTCACAGGATATTTAGTTCGTTAGTTTCCTGCTATGAAACTCGTAAGTTTTGCGAAACTTCTATCACATGAAAATATTCATAAAAAACACTCCTTTTAATGTTTTTAATCTGTTTCTTTTGCAAATCTAAGTTTTATCTTACTATATCTTTGATAAATTTAAACTTTATGGTTTTAAAACATAAAATATTGATTTTTTAATATTTTTGTGGCCAAACTCGCAAGAAAAAATGTGACTAAATTTTTTTAGAACAAAATCACACACAAAACACTACTAAATCATCATATGGCTCTTGATACTAATTGTAGGAAGAGTGAGAGAGATAGAGAGAGAGAAAGAAAGAGAGCTTGAGTGTAAACTAGAGAGAATGAGCTTAAGAGAAATACTTAGTGTATAATGAGAATCATAGTTTCACCACCCTATCTGTTCCCCTAAGTGCTCCTTTTATAGGTGAAGGGCAAATTACAATTTAACCTATGGAAGAAATGTGGGATAGTACATAATGTAACTTCGTACATAACGACTTATGACCTAAGACATAATATGACCATGAGTGACCAAAACTTTCTATAATCCTAACAGTTTAGAAGGATATGGAGTATCTAGATTATGAGGATACGCCATATAGAGGCCAAGAGAAGACCAGACCATACACATACTAAAGGAAATACGTCGTATCCCACTAAATGGGCATACAAAGAATGGAAGGCATGGTCGCCGCTGATTATCTATCTGAAGTAACTCCTTGGCGCCTAAGTTAGTATAAGGATATGGCGTATCCAGAAATGGTGATACATCGTATCAGGGTCGCTATCAAAAGCTTATAAATACAACCTTAGTTTTTGACTTAAGGGCACCATTCCCTAACTCCAGACGACTCTAAGTTGTTTACAACGAAATAATAACACTACTGAAGGTTAGAGATCAAGTGGTGAGCGGTTTGTATCATCATACTTAGTATAATATTTCGGTTTGCACATTTATGTCATTATATCATTCATGTGCTTGTCGTTGATTTATCTTTTGTATTTGCTACTGAGATTATGGGCTAACACCCTTTTGTGTTATCCATGTTTATGACTATTATGTTTATTTTATTCCTTTTGCTTAGATTAGCAAATTTTCTTTGGAAAGTTTAAATGTTTATTATTTAAAGAAATGTCTATTTTCTTGTTTATCATTTGATATACATTGCCAGATCATAGATTGTTAGATTGACAACCTGCATTTATGATCCTTATTGGGGTTAGTAGGGCTAGTAGCATCAAACAAATAAGGGTCGTTGCAAGTTCGAATATCAAGACAACATATTGACCAAGCCCTAGGTTAGACGGGTTTGTTGAACTGACATAGTGCTTTCTCATAGGTGACAATTGCGAGAGATTAGGGTTTGCTGTGACCATCAAGTTCTTGTAGATCAATCGTATAAGCTAGTTGAAGTGCTTAATGCGTGACTGAGACTTATTAACATTGCGATCATCGAGTTAAGGGTTGATATTCATAGGACTAGGTAACCGTAACCATCTAGCCTAGCCTGCATTTTTAATTCACCAACGTAGTTCATTGGATCATTGCACTAGTGGACGGCTTAGTAGGTATAATAGGATGAACATGGCTAACCCGTTCTTCCTTACATGATCTTCCTTCAATATTTACTCGTTTTCTAGCTAGTTAAATAAGTAGTTTATTAGATCAATTAATCGTGCCAATCTATCAGACGGAAACCCCTTTAAACGCTAGAGAATTCATTAGGTTAGCTTTAGTTTACCTACTCCTTACAAACGACGCGTACATACTATTACCTAGCTATAACTGACCGGGTACACTGCCCGTTAGTGTTAGTCTATCAGGTTAAGTCGGAACTTATAAATTTAAGACTAGATATTAAACACATCAACTTAAATGGCGTCGTTACCGAGGA